>BGNK01000117.1:157455-299060 GCA_003297005.1 Symbiodinium sp. clade A Y106 | reverse complement strand
GTATGTTAACTCGAAACGCAGCGGATCGGGTGAACCACGATCACGCGATCGATTGAGGATGATGGCTATATACCAGGAGAATGGCACTTGCTGGCCCGAGGTGAGACAGGCTGCAAGCAATATGTCCTGAAGCTCAGTACCGGCTGGTCTTGTCCCCACCACAGCGCATGGAAGTGCAAAGGGCGGGAAAGATTGCAGCCACAGTGCAAGAGCCTTCTGTGACTCCCCGTCCCCATAGCAAGGCCAGAGGAATCCGGAAAAAGCGGACACTCGATGGGCAGACAAGCAGCACAAGAGCAGTGGCACTACAGAAAAAGCCAATGCCAAGAACCCGGTCAACTTCGCCCCCCGCACCACCACCACCACCACCACCCCACAAAGAAAAGGCAATGGCCGTGGAAAACATTTGCCGGGATCTGTCGGAACTTGCGCGGCTTTCGTGGAGCTGCTTCGGGAACAGGGGTGCATGTTGTTCCGAATGGTAGCATGGCAGCTTCGGAGATGTGCCATCAATGTCGACCCAGGGTTCTCACGAGGATGTCGAACCTACATCCACTGGCCTCCTCTCATGGCGAATATTGCTCCGAAGCTGCAATATGCTGCACAAAGGAGCGGAGCTTCCCTCTTAAAGCATGACCGAGGGCCATGCCCGGCAGGCGAGCGTAGTCGAGCACGTTGTAGCCTTTTCGCACATAACGCGCCTAACCCATCTTTCTGCAGGCAAAGATCTGAAACCTCAACCAACCGACAAGACATCCCAAGCCGCCTCGCGCGTCCTTGATGTAAATTGCCTCGGCACGTCGGCTGCAACAGATACCATCCAATCGCTTGCCAACCGAGGGGGAGGCATAGCATATATCAGTTAATAGTGACAGACAGTGCTCCAAACGAAGCAGCACAACCTAAAGTTTTTCCAAGTCTGAGGCGCAGGCCACCCAACTTCGTCGGCGGCTCATGGCTTCCAGAGCCGCATCCAAAATCTGAGAAGGGTCGGAGCGCAGCTGTGATCGAACGAGGTTCTTTCCGCCCTTAAGAGCCTGGAAGCGGCGCAGTTCAATGGCATAGTGAGCACAGGTTGCACCATTGATGTCCTGACAGCCATGAGTGAGCCGTTGTCTCGCAAGTGACACAAAATTCGTTCTCGCCTGCATGGACGGATCAGCCCCAGACTCAAGCAAGAGCCTCCTCGATCAGCGTCCGCAGGGCAGTTACAGTTGGCATTTCAACGAGAGTGATCGTGGGTGCCCCACGCGCTTGCCACCTTGTTGTTGACGGTGGCCGAGATCAGCGGCGTCACCTCGTCGTAGCTCATCAGTGTCATGTTTGAAGACTTGTGTCGAAGCTGAGTACACGACTCCACGCTCGTTGAAGATGTCCAGGGGAACTCCAGCTTCAACGCAGAGTCTGGACCGAGATCACTCCGACTCTGCAGTCTCAGAAGCTTCTGTTGGCATCTAGAGTCCAGAGCTTCCAGGGCACCTGATGAACTCGTAGTCACCATCTGCTCCGGCCTGATCTCAAACGCATTCGTGAGCCGCGTAATAAGCTACAGCTTGTACGGGGGTACTTTCATGATCGATCTTCCTACCATGTACCATCCCGCAGTAACTACAAGTAGGGCGGGTACCTCGATGAGCTGCTCCGGCCTTGGCAACACATCCTCTGAGATTCAAGTCGGATGCACTGATCGGCCAGACGCACGGGCAAGTGACAAGAAGATCTTTTCTTGGGCCGATCTGTCGCTGCCCTTCATCACCTGGGGCGAGTGTGAGAGAACGGATCGGCTCGCACAATGCAGTGACCGTCTGAAAGTGTACCGTCGTGCGACTGTCGGAAAGCATGTGTCAAGCCTAGGTGCTGGCGACTTCGCGGATACCAGAAGCATACAGCGGCTGATGCCGAAGATCGCTAAAGTCAGCAGCACAGCTTGGCCCCAGACGCCCAACATCAGCCCAAATGAAAAATCGGCGCTGCGACACCCAAAACAATGATTCAATGAGAGACAAGACGACCCTGCACCGTAAACCTCACACCCCAGCCCAAAAACCTGAACCCTTTGTCCCTTCACACCAAAATCCCAAAATGCTGGAGATCAGCTTGGCGAAACTACCACAACATGCTGCAAGCTCTCAGAAGCTATGCACCATGTCGTTCTGCCGAATCTGATAAACACTTCCCCTTGTCCACCGCAAGCTGCTGACAGCTTGAACCAGCAATGATGCAATCGAGTGGCTTCACCGCTGGACATATACCAACCGAATTCTGGGACGGGAAGGTGTTCACCGCGTTGCACGCAGTAGAGACTCCATACCACCATCAAGCGGCACCTAGAGGCAGGAAGACTTTACCTTTGTGCACTTCCTCCTATCACTCGCCGTCTCGCACCAGCACCCCGGAAGACAAGCAGAGGTTTGCGCTCAAGCTCAAAAAGCCGCAGCGATGACTGCAGCAGCCGCAGCAGCACCTATGCAGACTCCACAATGACCCTTGTTCACAGCACAGCTGGCAGCCATCAGACGCATGACACGGACTGATCGAACAGTTCATCAAATTTCAGACAACCGTCTGCCTCCAGCTCCAGCTGGAGCTCGACGTCCTGCTGCAAGTCTGCAACCTGAGACCCAGATCCGAATGTAAGCCTTAAGCCGGTCGTGTCATGAAGCCAAGAACGCAAGGCTGGGGTCACGGAAGCACGGAAGGGAGAGACTGCTTCAGCTGCGAGCAAGCAACTTGGATGCACACACTGGAAACAGCGAAGCTCCGTCTGACCGGGGTGAAGATCTTGAGGGACGTAGTTGAAGCAGTGAGGACACAGTTGATGGTTACGCTGCGTCTCCTCGTTCTTGATGTTCAGGACTTGGAAGTCACAGATTGGGCACATGTGTCCATAAGCTGTAGGGGTCTGGTCGCTGCGCAAGCTGAGGCGCAGGACGACACCACAAGCGCCGTTAGGACAAACGAGGAACAGCTCTTGTCGAGCCACAGCAGCTCGGCCCCTCTGCACGGGCCCACGGCCACGGACCATAGCACGGCCTCGCCCGCGTCCTCGCCCTGCCCTCCCAGCTCGCCCTCGACCCCGAGCTCGCCCACGACCCACTGCTCCGCCTCCTCCAGGAGGACCTCCCGGAATGTGGCGGCGCAGCTCCATGCTTGCACCACAGCGACACATGGAAAAGGCCGCCTGCACCACTTGTGCACGTCGCCCCACATCCAGTTGACTGGAGAAGTGCTGGCCCAGCGTCTGGTCCAAGGCCGGGGCGTTGCGCTCCAGAGCAGCATAGCATCGCTGTGCAATGTCCAAAGCCTCACGCAGGAAGTCTTCCTTCCTTTGTCGGCCTGCGGCCACTGCTTCCATCCCACGCTCCATGCGGGCTCTCAGGATCGGCTTGGACAGGTCCATGCCCTCTTCCGCCGCAAACCTTTGGTAGCCCTGAACCAGGGCGAGTCCTAACCTCGAAGGCTCAAGCCGGCCATCTGCATTCTTCACGGCGTAGGTCCGGGTTTGTATCTTCTGAATGTGGTCATGCATCGTTGCGTCCGTCCCAATCTTCTCACGATCCATCAAGGAAATCAGGTCTGCCTCGCTGAGCAGCGGAGGCGCCTGAGTCCTGGATTCTGCCATCTCCAACAATGAGAAGGCCACCACCTCGTGGTTTCGAAACGGAGGGAGCGGGTCGTTGACCCAATTCGAGTAAGGATAAACATCCAACCAGCCGCGGTCAAGCACGATATCTCCGGAGGTGGCAAACTCTTCCTCTGCGATCGATATTTCCACCTCTGTTCGGTTCCCTCGCGCGTCCGGGGCACAACATGCCAAAAAGTGTCCTGATCAGATGTCACGGTGCACACATGAAAGTTGCCGTGCTAGTCAGGCAAATGCATTCTGAAAACCACAGCAAGCGTCGGGTGATGAGCTCGTAAACGCGCCACGACTCGTCATTGAATTGCCCACGCTCGCCTCGTCAGATTCATTGTGAGCCATCAGCAAACGTATGCGACTTGCAGGCAGAGTGGCCGCAGCGAACCGGGTGTATCGGCGGATGCGCATGGTCCTCAGCACCAAGACCGTAAGGAGGCAGTTTAAACTAAGCCATGGAATGCCATACCAATAACGTGTGAACCAGGTTTTCCATTCTGATGCTTCTGTGTCTAGGGCCCGAAATGGAGTGCCCATAGTGCCCCTGTCCTAGCTGCAAGGAACCGTGCCTTCTTCTCTTCTCTTCTCTTTCCGTCTCCCTCCCTCTATCCCAGAATCAGAAGAGCCACTCCATGCCCTTATTCATAGCAAGTTGATGGCAACCTCTTTTTTTCAGAACGACAGCACGTGGCGTCTAGGTAGAGTCTAGAAGAGTCACCCACGTGGCTTCCACCTGAGCCGCGTGCATCATTGGAGCCAGCTCTTGGCTCTGTGAAGCGCCCGTCCACCAGGCTCCTGCAACCGCTGCGTCGAGCACACAAGCAGAAGAAGCTGGATATGAAGTTGACAAAACTCAATTCACAGAGGTGGCTACACTTTCTCACTCAACTGGTAGCCAGCCGACTTCCTCACAGACCCATTCTACCACTTCGGTGTACTCACTTACGCAATTCGTAATCTAGAAATGTCGGCCTGGCGAAGTTCCCCCACGCGCTGGATGGAACCTGAACCATGCATTTCCTAGCTCCACCTTCCTAGCGCGGTACCAGGGCGGCCTGCGTCTGCACCAGCCCGAAGACATCGATCGTTTTCTGAAAACGATCCGTCTCCGTGCGAGGGTAGGAGATGAAGCCTGCAGCAAGGTGGAAACACAGCGGGCCCGACTTTGCTTCAACTCGGTGCCTCCTTGGTACAACTCCTCGGCAACTTGCATGCATCGGGCTGACCTCCAAACATGTCTCTGCGCAACGGAGGTCAAGAATGGGGGAAGCATGTCGAGACCAGACGACAGCTGAGACGTTTGCGCCATGTGAAGTTTGGAGGTAGCGAGCTTCGTCATCCTGTCAAGGGACCCTTCGCTTGCAAAGAGAGACAAATCAAACGTGGCTGACTAAACCCTCATTGCCATCTAGGCCCAGGCACTGCACAGTGTTGAGGGGCAGCGGCCGCCATCGGCTCTTCGGCTCTTCGGCAATCCGTGTGACAAGGGCGCCTCGAGGTGCCTCACAACAGCTGCGAGCATCGCAAGAGCTCACATTCATTGCTGCTGCAATTCTTCACTGCAGCAGTACCTGTAGCCTTGATAGTCTTGTTCTTGTTGTTACTGCTGTTTGTGTGCAGTATGTCTTCTTAGAATAGCAGTACGCACACTTTCTAATAACTGCTCATGACGGTGCTAGCACTGTGAATGTGTTATTATTGGTCACAAGTTGGTGGTGGGGGTGGTGGGTGTGNCTTTCTAATAACTGCTCATGACGGTGCTAGCACTGTGAATGTGTTATTATTGGTCACAAGTTGGTGGTGGGGGTGGTGGGGGTGAACCGATGGCAAGCATCAGTAGCACTCAGATTAACACAAGCACGAGCACCAGCAACACGCACCAGACTTTGTGCAGCCAGGAAGTGATCTGTACTCCGAGCCTCTTCCACGACCAGCTCATAGAGCGTCAGAACAGCCAAACGGTCGAAGAGGCGGCCCCGACGCCAGTTGAAGCGCACGCTGTGGCCGTCTTTCTGCACCTGGCCATGCGACATTTGCACTTTGCACGAATGCTTCGCAGTGGCTGTGCAAGGAGCAGGCTGTGCAATTTCCGACGGCATCGACACTCGTCCGACTCGAACACCGTGTGCCCATGAAACCGCCGGCACCTCAGCCTTGATGGACCAGAAAGGCTCGGAGACGAAACGCTGAATGCGAAGAAACCCTGAGGAAGGTCGGATACTTGCGACACTTGAGGAGCAAGTCAGGTCAACGAAGGATCAGCATCATTATCAGGTAACGGCTTCCTGGCCATCATGATACGCAGCATTCTGAGCTTGTCATCATCACCATCATCAACGACATCATCGTCATCTTCATGGTTGGGACAACAGGTTCTATCGGGAAGCTAGCACAAGACCGCATGATCCTAGGGTTCATACGTCCTGAAAATCCCGCAAACGCAGCAACCATCACAAGTGGATTTCAGGCCGGTGAACACCAAACCCATGCATGGCTAGTGTCTGTATTATGACAGTATCACCACTAGTACGCGTCACACCCAGCATCCACGCCGTGATGACGACTGCCATCATGATCGTCATGTTAACTTCCTCGCTATTACGAGAATCGTCACGATCACTGCCATCTTCGTGAGTATGAAATAGTGTCATGTTTTGTTGTCAGCGACAGCATCATCATTCCCTTCACGATTTCACCATCAACATCTCATCATCCTTCCACCAGCATCGAAACAATTACAGACCAAGCATCATTATCCGTTCCGACAACACAATTGCTATCGGCATCCACCACGCCATGATCAAGTCATCACAGCCGTCATCATCGTCATCATCACCTGTTTTCGTCGTCGACGTCACCAGCGCCGCCCATTTTGGCAATACCTGTAAGTATCAATTAGTTGCTGGTCGAGGTTTGCTTGCTACTACTCGGGCCGAGATTCGTTCGACGACAAAGCCCAGGGTGGGGAACTGCGCAGGCAGGGCTCAACTCATCGCTAGTGCGAGCCCCGTTGAGAATCAGTCGAGCCTGGCATGGGCCATAACTCAGCGGCTGCTGGCACAGCTCTGGGAACATGTTCTGGTACCTGGCTCTGTGAACAATAGACCTTGTCAGCACAGCACTTCACAGATGCATGTCCAACAAGAGGAGCGCACCGTAGGCTCATCCAACGCCTGAGCATCTATGCAAATCTATGGCGACTGCGAAACGCTCCACCGGCAGGTGCGCTGAGTCCAGGGCGTAAAGGCCGATCCCGCCCGCAGATCAAAGTGCTGACGTGCCTGTTGCTCTTGCGGCCCAGCCACGCTGAATCCGACGCCAGTGAGGCCAGATGTCAATTCACGAAGGCCTCGACTGCATCTGCCAATCGCTGGTCTGGATCTCGCAGGGTCTGGCAGGCGCCTCGGCCACAAACAGGAGACGTGAGACGTGCTGCGGGCCGCGATCTGTAAAGGATGATGTAAGTGGCGCACGAACGAGATCTTGCCTCGTCAGTGCCGAGAAAACTGCCCTGAAGACCTGTTGCCAGCTCGATTCTACGACGGCATCAAGACCGCCTAGGGCAAGGATCAAGCCTGTAGCCGGCCGCCTGCTGCTCGCTGGCATGTCTCCAGCACCTGGACGTTGAGAGATGACGAGGCCGCCAGGCCGTGACAAAACATTGTGGGCCTCGAAAGCGATGGCCTCGCCCTCCCTGTCGCAGTCAAGCCACAGCACGAGCCACCTTTCTGCGAGCTTCAGCGAGCTTCAGGCTTAGGACTGCTTTACAGAGCCGGAACCGAGGCGTCGGCTGGCACTGCCGCGCCAGGTCGGTGAGCATGAGCTCCAGGTTCTTGTTGTCGGCGGGGGCTTTTCGCTGGACCGGCACCTGGGTCGCAAGGCATGCAGTCTGCAATCCTGCGCCGCTCAGCTCCGGCTCGGTGCCTGGAAAAGGATAGAGGGATTGTGTGCCTTCCAGACACTGTATTCTGGTGGAAACCTTGACTTCACTGCAGCGATCTGTAGCGGCAAAGACGGAAAATTACTGAAAGGAATCTCTATCTACTCACCGGGCATGCGGCTGCGTTTCAAGCAGGTGTCCCCGGACCGCTGTGACGACCATGCGGCATTGCCTGGGATGCTGAAAGGTGTTATTTCCTTTGTCACGTCCGTGCTGGCGCTGATTGGCACTGTCTAGTTTGGAGGCCCGGATGCGTTTGCCGTAGGGTGTAGGGGAACTCGGTGACCGGGACTCCATGACTGTTGCGACCT
The DNA here is from genome assembly GCA_003297005.1 of Symbiodinium sp. clade A Y106. Lineage (NCBI taxonomy): Eukaryota > Dinophyceae > Suessiales > Symbiodiniaceae > Symbiodinium > Symbiodinium sp. clade A. The sequence goes on along the minus strand of BGNK01000117.1, from coordinate 291,172 downwards.
GCATGGCAAGTGATGAGAATGCGACCGAGCCACGTAAAAGCACACAGAAGGAACATTGCCACATCGAGCCACGTGAAACTCCGCCACCACCAAGTTGGCTAGTAATCTCTCGGGCGACAGAGGGCTTCTCAGCAACGTTGAGCACCCTGTGCGGCAGGACGCGTTGCTGCTGCTGCAAGTCGTTACGGAAGCATGGATGTGCCGGCCTGATTCCACCGGGAGCCATGGCTCAGCAAAGACGGTCATGGGAAGATGCAGGCTCCAAGTGCTCCAAGCCCCATGAGGTGTCAAGACAGCAGAGGTGCTGCTCTTTCGGCAATTAGGCACTGGCAGCGTATTCGATGTTTATGATGTGTGGCCAATGCTGTTACGCCGGGTTAGAGCTCGCTTGCTGCGCGGAATTGAGAAAAGTCTCGGTGCACCGGAGCCTGAAGGGGCTAGTCAGCAAGCAGCTGGTGTTACAAAGTGTGCGAGACTGCGAGGACTCAGATTGGGCTCCGGCAGTTGCTGGAAGGTTTTATCTTGGCCGTACAGGCATACGGCATGTCACATTGGATCATCATTCAGAATCGGGAACTAGAGCATCGCGTGCCGGGGCAAGCCAATGCTTTCTGGACAATTCGGGCTATTCGTGCTATTGACCAATGCATTCTAGCAGCTGTCTATGTTGGCGAGGCGTTGCCGCCGTCTCCGCAACAAGTCGACCTGAGTTCGCTATAGGTGTGGCATGTGCTCAGGGTTCATTATGTACAACACACGAGGAACCCCAATAATACTATAACTATTTAACTATTTCGGTAGTATCACCTCTTTGCTCCAGGCATTGTAGCGCAACCTCTTTCGGGTGACCTTGGCCAATAGACAGTAGCTCCACAGAAAGCCAGCCCGAACTCAGTTAACAGACAAAGGATGCGGCATCGAGGTTTTGCTGCTCCTCCTCTGTGAGGCCTCGGTTGTGCGAACAGCATCTCAATGATCTTTTCGGGAAGTTACTGACCTGAATTCTGAAAACTTCGGGGTCGGACACTCCACGTTTTTGGGAGACCTGGGAAAGTGTGAAGAGTCACAAGCACTTGCTGTTGCTTCTCAGCTGTGGTGCTCCAGCTACTCCGAGCAGCGAACTCTCCACCCTGTGTCTGGCCTCAACGAGTGTAGCATCAGACGGGCGCTCAGTCGAGCAGATGTTCATCTCTCGCTTAAGGACCGGACCCAGCATCTCCGCCACAGCCAGGCGCTGCTCCTGCGAAAGGGAGATTCGCATTATGAGGAGGGTTTTTGAACAACCCTCCTGGCTTCCTGGGACCAGGAGAGAGATGCACTGGAGAGAGAGATGCGCTCTTCTTGGCACCTCCACCGCCAAAGATCGCTCACAGGCTCGCTTTGCGCCCTGGCATAGACCGCGGACCTGACAAAAGGGGCTTGGTCAACGGAGACTGGGATGTTGCAGGTCGATGCAGAGGCAGCTGCATGCAGCGGAGCAGGCTGAAAGGTGGGGCTCCTTGGATCCGGACACCAGCAATTAGAAGTAGCGTGGCAGCATTGGCAGCAGTAGTAACGTAGTAGGCGCAGCAGCAACGGCAGCAGTCGCGACAGCAGTAGGTCGAAGGATCAGCAGCCGCGCAGCAGGAGTCGTGGTGGTAGTAGTCGTAGTGGTAGTAGTCGTCGTTGTAGCAACCAGTCTATCAAGGAGAGCGGTGGTTGGCAGTGCTAACGAACCCAGTCGCAACACCGAGCGGAAGAGTCACATTACATTGCGCCCTATACTCCGATGACAATCAACAGCATAGGAATCTCAACGTAGCAGCAGTGACTGCACAGCGAAACTGTGCATAGGCAAACTAACATCTCTGGCTGAGGCAAACTACTCCAAGTTTGTAAAGAGCTCCGCCATCTCCAGCTCTTCCTTCCGGCTGCGAGAAGAAGATACTCCGTCCATCCCAAAACGCTCTCAAGTCCTGCAGAATAGCAGTGTGGCCCTTTTGGGATCCTTGCCGTATTGCCCTTTCAATCGAAATCGAGCACTACAGCCGAACAACATCTAAAATCATCTACGGCCGTTAAGCCCTGAGAAGCATGAAACTGTGCACTTCGCCCTAGTTGGTCGAATAGATGCGGATCTGCTGATACCTCGCCAAGCTGAATTCCGCACGGCAGGGGAGCGTAAAAAGGAGAAGGGGCAAAGTGAAAAAAAACCCTCACCGAACCCAAGCAGCTTTGGCTTCTGGCCTTCGCAGCCGGCTCAGACTTCGCTCGCTGGCGAAGCTTCTCGACCTGAGCCAAGGGCAACTGATGCCTGAGACGGCAACACATCTCGTATGTTGACGAATGTATTCCGTGAACTACACTGCTGCGGCTCTGAACAGAAACATTTCAGGGCTCTTGGAGTCTCTGTGGTCAAACTGAAAGCCTCACCCAATTCTTGCAGCGCTTGTATGTGAACGTTCGGTCAACAGGTCGACCACTAGGACCAGAATACCAGAGTCGGTTAGAAATTGGCATCCCGTGAGGATCGGCTTCCACACCCGCTTGCAGTCCCACCGCCAGTGCAACCGAGATTCTTCAGAATCCTGCCTCCTTGGGATTGAAGAATGTCTTCCAGTGTGTATGGTGCTGAGGCTCTTTTCTAACGGCGACCAAGGCTCCGCTCTTCCGGATCATCCTCATCAAACTCTTCGCAATCCACCTCTTCATGCCGATCTGCCCATCTATCCGTCTAACAGCATGTCTATGTTATCATGACAGGGAAGAGATGGCGAGATAGGAGTCGGAGGGAGAGAGAGTCAGAGAGGGAAGCAAAGGAACACACATGATAGCCTCATGTGCATGCATTTACGCTCCGATCTGTCGATCTGCTTGCCATTTGGCCCTCATACGTACAAGTCAATGGACTTGTACGGGCTTCCGGACTAATCTGAGCTGCTCACGTGGAAGTCGTCGTCCTCCTGTGCTGAGATCCACTCCACACATATGGTACAGCGAGTGCTTGCAGTCTATTATCGATTCACCTGCGAAGATCGGTCGAAATAGCACAGGAGGTCATATCGGTCCTCTTCGTCTCGAGCATCATATGCCTGGCAAATTGCATCCAATCTCTCCCCAAGCCGAGCTGTTCCGCCTGTTGCATAGCCTTCTGTGCCAGGTCCATGGCAAACTTCAAGGCTTTGGCCTGACCAGGGACGCAGGGACGTGCCCATCCCATGACTCGGGACATCAAGCAGTACAGCAGGTCGCCCGACGGCCTGGCCCGTGATCTTTGACAGGGCCTTGCCGATGTTGTCGCTCGGGGCCTCCGACTTCTCCCCCACTGCTGCGGCCACGGCAGCATCCACGCCTGCCTGCTTAACTGGTTCATGCGGACCAGTCGAGCAGAATGCAGTAAGCCGCAGTGTGCCTGACTGATTCGCCGACTCTGTCGCCGGCTGCCCCGACGAGGCTTCAAGGAGGACTTCGGCTTGACAGCTTCCTCTGTATGCAGCTCCTGCCATCAATAGATCTCCTCTTGTCATCGGCTTCCATGACTACAACTTAGCTGCAAAACGTGCCAACCACTCTTCATGTCGCCTGGCCAAGGTCGTCGTCGAACATAGACATAGCAGAGACCTGTGCCCCCCAAAACATGAAGCGAACAAGGACTGTCGGCAACACAATCAAACCGAGGCCCCTTTCAAATGGTTTGCTGGCCTCTGAAAGGCTTCTTCGTGGCAACTGCAAGGGACATCGCCGTACCTCGCACCCTCTCGTAAAGGTCTCGGTACCTTACAGCTGATCACCCACGATGATAGTGCTGCGTATGCTCTCGGAACATAAGATTTCCAGTGCTTGAGCCCTGGTTCTGAAGATGGAAGTGAGGGCCCTGCGCAGGTGCATTATTGCAGAAAGCTGAGACAGGTGATGCGATGCCGCGCGGTAGGCAGGTACACGTGCTGGCTCTAGCGCAAAAGCACGTGGTAGCTAGCATATTTCCCCGATGCCAACTCATCCCTGCAGTGACGTCTGCATCGATGGCCTGTCTGCCCGTCAGGCTTCTTTAGATAGAGCACTGGTGCAATACGTATTTGTGCTTGATGTGCTGTTGCTTCTGCTGGCGCTGGCGGGTCTAAGCATCCTGGATGTCGAATTCTCACAAGCCTTGCCCCAGGCGCCTGAAGAAAGGCTTGCTGAAAATATGTGCAACTCGTTGGCTCACAGCCTTCAAGGCTCCAACGATCGCACGCTTGAACCGTCAGGGTTCTAACCTGAACTGAACGAACCGAACCAGGTCATTTAATGAGCTGTGATTCGGAGCTCCTGTGAGATTGGACTTCTCATGCCTCTTACCTGTCCTTGCACACCAGGGCTGCTTGAATTAAGCTGCCCGCAGGAGGACCGACTACATCATTAGCACATCTGCAGAGCCACTCCTGTCGCCCTGGGCCTGGGCCTCACCAATATTGCCAGTCCTTGGAGGCGCCTTCACGCCTCAGACTCAGACTCTGTGACATGCTCTCTTCCTCTTCTCCGGGCCCTTCGCAAGGCTGCAAGGCCTGTGCTGCCTGTGCTCGTGTCTGAGGCACGGGCTTGGGTTTCAGGAGCTGCGGATTCCTGCGAATCATCTCATTTACACAGATCCTATTTGACGGCCTGTTATCACTTGCATTGCGGTTCTTCATTGCAGTTCCGTCCTGGGAATTTGGCTAAAGGAATCCGGCTGCGAGGCCTGAGTACGAGCTGTGTAGGCGGCTGAGGATCGCCTGCACGACCAGGATGCTGAAACAGCAATCCACGAGTTGTGTCACGACGTTTCCCAACCTGCCGTCCACGTCAACACTCACCTGGCTCCTTGGCTTCGAACGTCGAAGCCGCTGCCCTATCTGCCCTCACCCAGTGCAAACGAGTCGCTGCAACGCGCTGTCCTGGCATCGTGGGGCTCTTCACTCAGAGGCGCCTGCGCTTTAGCAAGGAGCAGGGTCCTGCAGCCCAGGCCGGGCGGGCACATCCTGCAAGACTCGAACGTTCAGAGACTAGCGTGACAAGCGCACAGCGACGTGATAACTTCAGCCGGCTCCGTGTTCACGACCCGACAGAGAGGCTAACAGACGGCGACCCCACCAGCCCCCCGCAATCATCCGAGGTATCGTCTCGCCGAGGCAATGCCGACGAAAGCTGGGGCTGGAAGCGAAGGCTTCTAGGTTCATTGCGATGACAGTTGGCCAAAATCTCGGTAGCATGTCATGCAGGAAGTTCGTGAAGCACAAGCGAAGCATCGTCATGCTCACGACGGCGGTGGATACTGGCGCCCTCCGAAAATCATTGCGCGTTAGCCGAGGCGGCACAGGCCCGACTGATACAGCAGAAAGGTCAGGCCAATCGTTAGCTAGCTTCACTCGAATTCAAAAACCAGGGGTCAAGTAAACGGCCGAGTATCGGAAATGCATTTATTTGCCCGGCCTGGCGCACTACTACTATTCTCGCCTCTGCTCCATGACTCAGTAACCCACAATCACCATAGCCATAACTCGGAACAGACTAGTGGGTCATGTGACGCATGATATAAGTGGATCCCGTGCCTTGAGCGCAAGCGCCAAATCCCGCTCGGACCTTCCACAGGAAGGATTGCAGGGTTGCAGAGGCCTTCACGTCCTGTGCTACACTAACGGCCAACAGGGCTTCCGGCATCGCAGCATCTCTGAGGGCAAGCTCCTGGAAGGTGGACGATTAGGACGTTTTCGGCGACCATGGCTTGAGGCCGGCTGTCCTTGCTAGTGAGCTGCGGGTTGTCCTGGCAAAGCTTGGCAAGAAACGTTTTTTGGTCCGTGCGTCAACCGGTGGCCTCGATCGCGAGCGAAGATCCAGCTCCCAGTCCCTGGCATCCGGCATCACAAGAGCTTCATGCGCGATCTCACACTACAGTATGGGCCCGGCATCGTCCGGGGTGACCTTGCTCACCTTCGGTGGCCTCAGCTAGGCTCCAAGGCGGCGCCACCGGCACAGATCTACTCCCGACCTCTTCTTGTAGATCCAATAGCCAGAGGCGGTGGCTACAAGAAAGCCGGCTCCTTTCTCTTCACATGCACCCGTGATGCCAAGTCTCCCTCGCTGCAACGGTTCGCGGGTAGCCTCCAACTGCCACCGCCCAATAGATCACGACCATGGAGTCCAGGCCCTCCCTGTTGGCAGAGGTTGCGTGCTGCCGCGCTGCTTCCATGTTGTTCCTCTCTTGGAAAAACATTCTTGCGCAATGCGCTTTCGTAATGCACCGAATTGTTGGGCTGTGCTTAGCAGAAGGAGAAGCTCGACCAATGTCACCAAGTCCAAGTGGCAGTGCTGCGATGTCCGGCAACTCCGGGGGTGGACTGCAGCACCTGGCAAGGCACAACTCGCGTGACGTGCTTCCCACATGTTACCTCGAAATACCTCGAAAGTTAAGAGGAGCTCCAGAAGATCCCTGCGACTGGGGCTGAGGTATCGTGTTCTGGCCAGGCTGGGGCTTGCTGAACTTTGCAGCTCACCCGCAGAGCTTGAAGCGATCCTCCTCAGTGAAGTTGTAACTCGAGCCTGCAAAAAATGAGCAGATAGGCTTCGGCAACACTGCGAGAAGACTGACATGAGGCAGAATGAGAACGAGGCCTATTTCGCTAACGTTGTCGATGCCGGGAATTCGCGGCTGTCGGATCAGGTTCACGGCCAGGACAGACACGACGCCATCACTGCACACGGCTGCTTGCTTGCAGAAGACCCCCTTCATCTTTATAGTGCAAGAAGCCTGCAGTAGAACACTGGCTCTCCCAGAAAATCCTCACCACAATCTCCTGGTCCCGCCTCAGGCTCAAAAGGCACAGAAAAAAGCAAGTCTGCGTGTCTGTTGAATCTCTGCCCCGAACATTGCGCTTGTCGTTGATGGCAGGGTATGCAACCAGTGCGCCGTTTGTGTCGACCTGCTATGACACAGAGCTCTCAAGAACCTGATGGGTACAATGGGTACAGAGGATGGAGCAAGCCTCTCCTGGAAGGACGCGAGGTACTTCTTTGACCCTTGTGCACATTCCGGTCTTTCCGTTCTTTCTTCCCCGCAACATCTGAGTCTCCCGGCACTTCGTGTCACATAGTCATACTAATTTCGTTCATGTAAGGCTTCTACGCAGGGGTGCCCGGAACTTCTACCCCTAAGGAACGGCAAAGCACAGAACAAGATGCAGCAATCCCTTCAACCGAGTTTCCTGTCAACTTCAGCTAGTTCTCTACAGCAATAGGTAACTAACAGTAGATATCCATAGACGGAAAACACAATAAGGCACAACAGCAGATCATGATGGAAAACAGTGGGCAAGGGCACACAAGACCGAACAGGTACGCTGCAATAGAAAGTCATCCTGTGCAACAACAACGACTCGCTCAAAAATTTCGATCGGCGACTCTGTAATACATGCGGGATCATGCAGGCATCCAAAAAACAAACTTACATCGACGTGTGTTCAAAAGGGTGCAACATCGTACATAACATAATGCTACGTAGATGTCAACACACCTTCTGTTACATATACATCTACATCATAACCATATGCACATTGCATGACTGTGTTGCTTGTTTGCTTGTGTAGATGTACGGCAAGCGATATCGGCAGTCCAAAAATATTCACGTATCTCAGTCTTTCTTAAATTTTAGTACCAGAATATCATAGAATACGACAACCTGAAGTAGCAACATCTATGTTTTAATGGCACACAGTACATAGACACACGGCACCACAGGCAATGACATGCAAGAAGAACACGCCGTAACACATGAAACGGTATGGTACATCGCACGTGGATGTAGGCAGCCTCTCCAGCTCGGCAGTTCATGTCGCCGCAAATTCCGTCGAAGACCGAAGACACGAAGTCCGTGCAGCGCCTCGATTGGTTTCTTTCCGACGTATACTCCGTCCAGACCGATGTCCGCGAAGCCCATGAGTGCCTGACACCGCCAAAACGCCAGCCTGACCGTTTGGACACCTCAGTCGCACTGATGGTCCGAATGTATTGAGCGAACTGTTGCCGAGATTCGCCCCGGTCTATGCACAATACAGGAATTGGCAGACTGAGGCGCTGACTGCACGGAGGCTTGTTGCAAATGCCTTACAGTTTCGGAGTAGGAGCCACCACGCAGATCACTAGGCATGTCACTGCTGATTTGATTTCTAACGAGGTCTAGATTGATCAGACAAGGTACTCGATGTAGGGCACGGAGACCTTGGTGGGCTCGGTTGTCGGTTGTCACATGACGAATGCGCAACACGGAGCTGAGTGCAGAGACGTTCGACCCGTCCCTTGACTCGGTAAATTGCGGAGGGCAGTGCCTAGCAGAGTCTTGCGATTGAATCGTTGACACGACCCTCACCGGGAGTGCCTTTGGCAGGTGCCCTCACCAGCGAGACTCACGACCTTCAGAAACCAACGAGTCAGGTCGGCAGCCCACGGTACTCTTGGACATCCCAAGCTTCCGGCAGTGTTGTTGCAATGCAACTCCACCGTGCCCACACCGAGGCCACTGCAGGTGCCTTCGATCCATCTTCGAACTGATCTTTCCGGCAGAACCACAACGAGACAAGTCTGTCAAGTCAGCACCAGACCATTGATCCTGGTGCCGTGCGGAAAGGCAGGGTACCTCAACGTTGCATTGACAGATGTTGAAAGGCCATAGCTCCACCGCAGGCTTAGAACATGGCAGCGTCTCCTTGCCACTCTGCAACTCATTACCTAAAGCATCTTGGGCCACTGCCTAAGATCCACACCGTTGGGATCGAGAACCTAGGAGCAAGCATGCCTCACCTCTGGACCTGGGGTAGAATTGCCCCACTACGCCCTGCGCTCGGTTCGGCACGGTACCCGCCGCACAGCCATACAGACACTGACCTTCAACGACCTCGAGAGTCATGGTTTCCAACAGCACAGAAGGCGCAAGGAGCGGTCCGCTCCGTCACCGCCTCCACCTCGCCGTCAAAGCAGCGAACTTTGATCTCACCAACCTGCCAGTGGGCCAGGCAGACAGCAGGGCAGAGTCTCTTTTTGAGTCCGTCGGCTCGACGCGCCTCCGGACAAACAATGGAAACCTTGACAGAACGTAGCCAGGCGAAGCTTTGCTTCATACTTTCTTCAGAACGCACATATCAACTCGCAACGACCACGAAATCTGAACCTCAGAGCAATCCAGTCTCCTGACACCTCTCCGGGGCTGCAGCGAAATCTTCGTGTTCCAAGGAGAAGTACCTGAAATTCTGTGAGAGAGTTGTGACTTCGCGCAGGAGGCAGGCAAGGCCCCGACTCGGCGCCCTGAGCTATGCCAGCGCCGCAGTGGGCCAGGCACTGGCCAGAAGCTACAGACACCTGGGAAGCCGGGGTTGGATCCTGTGTTATGGATCCTGGCAGACTCCATGTGCTCTCGAAAACCTTCAATCTGCCGGAGGTGCAACACTGTCCGTGCAGAGCAGACGGACAGAGCCGACGTAGCCCTGAAAGGCGGATGGCAGCAGATGGCGTAGCTGCGTAGCTCGACTCCGAGGCCACAGCTGTAGGGCACTTCATCTCCCGGCTAACTTCACCATGCTCCATGTCGCCCTTCGAGAGTCCACCAGAGGGCACACTCCGGGCAAATGTTCTCTTGGGCCGGCACGTAGCCAAAAATCACGTCATCCCTGCATTCAGCTCTTTGCGACTCTACTTTCTGCTCACACTGTCTCAACCTCGATATACTCTTGTCCAAGTCCAAACATGGCCATGCGTTCTTGACGTCAAACAAATGTAAGTTATGGCAGACACGTCACGGCGACTCGAGACCCAAACCATGTTTGAATCGGAATCTGTGAAATGGAACGGGCCAATCCATCGCACTGCAACTTCACTGGATCACTGCACATTGCAGCGAAGGGCCTCAGGTTTGTGGCACCCTCGATACAGTTGCGCAAGCACTGGCCCGTTTCGATGCCAACCTCACCACTTGCAGGGTTGTCGCATCAAGCACTTAGGTCACGTTGTCAAGACTGCTCAAGGCACCGACGACCCCACCAAGGCACCGTAGTCGGAGCTGCCCGATGTAGCCTGTACTTCCCGAGAATGGCACTAAACAAGCTGTGAGACTGAATCAGCTGCCACATGTGCGACTCAGTCTGGCCTGCTGGACCTGAGCTTCTGCAAGTCCCGACAGCTGCACACGATAGCACACCCTCTCTTCACGCCCCAGCAGATCGTATTCTTTGTTTGCACAAGAACAAGATTCTCAATCAAGACTTCTGTGGTCGGTGCAGGCAACCAGTCGCGTCTCGTTGTGCTGGATCTCGAGGTGGTTGACCTGAGTTCACACCAGTAACGCTGTATGCCACGATGCCCACGTAGATCCAAGCTTCCTGCCAAGTATCCAGTCGGACCCTGAAATCGCCCGGCCTGGCACATGGCCAGCATGAAGATGAATGTGAGAGATTTTGGCTTCTGCACTGGATGCCAGGCTCGGGGTCTCATTAACCTCTGAAAGAGCGATCGCTCATGACGCCCCAGATGCCTGGCAGTGGGCATCGCAGGTTCCGCTCTGGACCTCCATGTTGCCGTTCACGCACCTTTCGCACCACAACTCGGGGTTCGATGACAAGTTCGTTGCTGCTGCCAAGGTGCACGATCGTCACCTTGCCTATGGCATAGCCCAGAGGACAGTCCGGCTCGGCCTGCCCCGTCGCAATCAAGGAGCATTCGTGCAGAGAACAGCGTGCATGCTTGCACAAGCGCTGGAAGCAAGCTCCCATGCAGCAAAGGGGCTGTGAAGCCACTGACCAGGTCCGGGTGAGAGACAGTCGCACCACCTGGAAGCACCTCAGGCAAGCAGAAGTGGCAGCCCGGGAACAACAGCTGGCATTGCCCGGCATGCCTGGCATAGCCACAAGCACTAGCCGATGCAGCAAGTGAGCCTCTGCATTACCATGTCAGATGTACATCAGTGTCTCGTGTTGGCAGTGCGCTTCATGAGTGAAGGCTCCGTTTGGCAAGGCGTGCTCGTTGTGACGCTGCACTCGACATGCAACCTCTCGGGAAGTTTGCTGCTGCATGCCAGGGTGATGTCCTGAATAGCTCCTAACTGGGCGCCCAAGGCTTGCAACCAGCAGGATTATGATAAACAACCTCTCGGGCTGTTTGCTGCTACATGCCAGGGTGATGTCCTGAATAGCTCCAACTGAGTAACTGGGCGCCCAAGGCTTGCAACCAGCAGGATTATGATAAACAACTTCTCGGGCTGTTTGCTGCTGCATGCCAGGATGTCCTGAATAGCTCCAACTGGGCGCCCAAGGCTTGCAACCAGCAGGATTATGATAAAGTTAAAGCTGTTGGCATCAGGAGCGGCAGACTTACCCGGACTGTCCTGCTCAACGTCACAGGATGCTGAGACCCGCACAAAGTCTCCGGCGAAGCAGCCTAGCTGGCAGTTGCCCACGACCTGGTGAAAACTCAGCCCATGTCAATGTAGTACCTAGATCACCAGACATGGACGCATAATAACAGTACGCTGTAGCTTTGCTTACTGTATCTCTTGTGCGGTTGACTCAACCATGAAAAACACAATTCAATCTGCTTAGCCTTCATGGGATGAACGTGGCAGTGCAGCAACGCTAAGGGCGGTGGCACTGCAGCAAGACATATGTACCTGCTAGTATTTCAGGGGTAAGGGCCGGGGCTAGTAGAAGCAGTCGCACCGGCGACTGGTGGACTGCAGTGGCCTTTTGCATGGCCAATCCGCAGACATCTAGGCAAGCAACAGCAAACCTTTGACGGGACCATAGTGATCCTTGCGTGTTTGAAACTTTCGCGGAAACCCATCTCGACTTCAGGATGTTTGTTGTACCTGACCTCGCGAAACGGACGGTCGGATGAGGCCGGCTGGGATGTCGGAAGCGTTGAGGCATACAGAGGACCGAGGCAAGCACCATAAGCTCTCCGAAGATGCATGTGAGGTTCACCTGGCATCTGAACGGGCTCGGCAAGCAGGGCGACGTTCTCGCTCTTGCAGGCGGAAGCCCGTCAGATGGACAAAGTCACTGTAGGGCTGGAGACCTGAGAGCCGTCTTGCCCATGCATCTCACATGTGACTTCGTCTCGCTGGGTGGTGAACCTATGGCCAGGGATGCTAAGGGAGGTGTCTCTCCAGTCTCTTAAAGGCCCAGACAAGGTTGCAAGTGCTCTTCGGCATGGTCCAGCAGCGGGCCTTGCATTGTAGCTTCTGCTTGCAATGCTGCAAAATCGCTCTTGACAGCACCATCCCTTCACAAACCGTCGAGCAGCTGATGAAGTTCGCACCAGTAACTTCGACTCTTTCGCTGCGGCACCGCTCACCTGAGAGCATGAGCAGTCTAGCACTCGCACACTCGACTCGCAGCCGTTGCCTCTGTTGGACCGAAGTTGAGCAGATTGTCGATGTTAGCAATTTTCCCAGTGCTCAATGCTGTCAAGTGGCCACATTGGCCCTCCAGAACTCGGAGAAGTCCATCGAAGCCTGAGTGATCCAGCAAGTGAGTCCCACTGCAGTTTCCTGCTCCATCCATCGAGATGAAGGCAGTGAATGTAGATTTGGCCGCTGAGGTCCTGCTCAGCGGCACTGGGGTTTAGGTCATGCCTGCAAATTGGCGCAAGGAGCAGCAGGTACATGAATATTCAGACCGCCATGAGACACTATGCAACCCTGCTTCATGCTTGTCACGATCCCGGAGTCCTGTGGGCAATCCTTCCATACCCCCTTATCGTGTGACACCTCCTGGCCAAAAACATTGCGATGCAGAGAGTCGCCGTAAACATCTGCAAGTTGCTGACGTGCATGCTCAAATTGTCAGGGAGATGCTGGAGCCGCGCGGCGGTGCGGTGCTTGTGGACGCACAGTCAGTGAAGCCCCTGTCCTCTAGCCACAGAGCTGTGTGCCGAGTGTTCACCTCAGCAGGACAACGCCTCAACCCTAAAGCTCAACCGGTGGCTCAAGCGCCGGGCGTTTGAGAACCAGTCCTCCGGGCATGGGTCGCCACATGAGCCTCTGCTGTACGAGCCGTGCTTTGACCGGTCAAAATCTCACGGCAGCTTGGCCTTGAGTTACGACCTGAAAGCCATCTTGGCATGTAACTCGAACCTGAAGGAGCCAGGCCGTGAAGGAAGCTGCACGTCTCGGTCAATACTGTCGGCCACCTCGCCATGAGCTGCCCGTGGTTGGCAGAAGGTGTCGATGTAGGTGTCGGCTTTAAGCGCAGGTACGATGATCTGAACGAGGTCTCACACGCATACAGCCAGGCTTGCAGATGCAAACCAGCGCTCTAAGCTGTCCAAACTTCAAGCGTGCTGGCTTACCCGAGCTCCGTTGTTGGTAATGTCTCCAGCTGGGCAATCCGGAGAACACAGCCCCACGGCACGCACGGCACCATCATCGCAACTTGGACCAGACAGCAAGCAAATCAAGGATTTATTGAAGCTTGGCAAGTCCGAGACTCTAAAAGAATCTAAAACAGTGCTGAGCCGCGTCAGCTCCAACTCTCCGGAAAAGGTCAAAGCACCTCTGCCAGTCTCATTGATTTCTTGCAGTGACAACGACAAGAGCCTTTGCTGACTGGACTTGGGCAGAGGCTTTGAAAGAAGGTCTCGCAGATGAAGGTGCCGGACTGCACGGACAGTCCCAGCTCAAACCATATGATTCCTGGCATACTGTACCTCACACCTTTGCCAAAAATCCCAAGCTTCAAGCCTCTCCGTGGGCCAGGTTGGTGTAGAAAACCACAGCCCCGTTCTGCTCCTGGGCTCGGAGCATAAATCAAGTCTCTAATTGTGGTGCCGATTGCACAGGGCTCTGGCCACATTGCCACCAATACATTGCCGTCCGCACCTGCACGACACGTTCGACACGTTTCCTTCAAGGTCCGTGCACGCGTAGATCAGACCGGGCTTTTTGCGGCATGTGCTGCATACATTTGCTGCCTGTTACCTAGATCCTGGGCAACTGAGCAGCAGTGCGCAAAGCAACAGAAGCCGCAGCACCGATGTTGTCGTTTTCTCTGTGCATAAATGCGAAACCATCAGACAAGCAATTTGCCGGCAGGCAACCTGCCGCTGTTGCGCACACTGCCATCCTGGCAGTGTTAGGACTCTTAGGCAAGCGACCACGCACACTACAGACAAAGTGCTACTGCAGCACATGCCGGAAAGACAAAGCAGCGGAAGGTGATCTCAGCACCCCAAGGTGGAGGACAACCTCAGCCCGAGAGTGCAAACGCTCCAGATTAATGGCAGCAAAGGCGCACATGATCGATGAATATCTCGAGCGCTTAGCAAAGAAGAGCTTGCCAAGGCTCCGACTAATATTTTGCTCCGTTCCATGCTGGATGCCTGGATGGTTCACCCTTGCACCTGGGGATCCGATGCCACATGAACCCAGTCCAAGTTGAAGCAACCTACTCCGAGAACAAGGCCATTTGAGAAGATGAAACCGGACGTGCCTTGAGTCTTTGCCATCTGCACATTCGTCTGCACATAATCCGCGCTCTGCAGACCGACGTATTCCAAGTTGCAGACAGTTCTGGCCACAGAAGCCCTCAACCATTCTAGCTTGTCCATCATCACAAACCTCGGCTGGCTTTTACACTCTATGAGGCTCCGTGGAAACAAGGCGGGCAAGACGATTAAGCTCTGGGATGTCGCACTTTGTACGTTTCAGAAATCGAATGTAGCTTCTTGCGAGGCCACAGCTATGCACCGTCGTCGTGTCGCTTCAAACACCCAAGGCTGTGGCGACAGTGATGTTCCCGGCATGCGTCGCTGCAGGGCACCTTCAAGCTTCAGCTTCAGGCAGAGGCAGCGTTGCGGTGCCAACCCATCCGAGGACAAGACTCTACCGTTGTGTTCTCTCCGTGCTCGAGCGGCTCGTGCCTGGGCACCGAAAGGAGAGTGCAGCATCCTTGCCCGATGTAATCAGCGCCCGCTGCCTGAAGAGCAGGCATGTATAAAGTTACCGAGCAGTGAACATACTCGCTGCCTCATCATGACAAAGAAGCACAAGTCTCTCAAGTGGAAGATTCCTGTGTGCCCGAAGCAATATAGACTAGACCATCAACTCGACCAGCAACAACCATCGCATTCATGATGCACAAACGAAGATCGCCGACATCCACCATCAGCACCACAATAGCAACCACAAAACAACACGATCTGAGTTTTTGCAATTAGTTACCCGTCGTCATCTTTGCGACCCAAATCATGCGAGCATGATTCGTACTGAAGTTGCTGTCCCGGGCCGTGCTACTTTACTTCTCTTTGACGGATATTGGCAACCTGACGACCACCTGTAGATTAAAAACATGGCGCTAAGACGGATCCGAAATTGCCTTCGCGGTTTGCTAGCTGATAGCATGGTTTCTCCAGGACGGAAGTCGAATGTAATGATCGATAGGCTCTGACACACGTGGTGTTTAGGAAGCGTTCCCTGATCGAAAGCTCAGCTTGGGGCGGAAGCGTGATGGTGTTGGAAGTGATGGTACCCGCCACACAATTCATATCTGGCGGAGCTGTGGGTGTCGGAGGCATTTTGACAACAACCCTCTCAATCCTCTTCCCATGTCTGATCTGAGGACACTGCAGCAGAAGCCCTCGTAGAGGATCACAACACCGTCAACGCATCCGACCTCTTTCGGTCTCACTTTCAGTCTCTCTCCTTCCAGATGTCCTCTCGCTTCCCTCAGTCCCTGTTGGGATGGTTGACTGTTAACAACCCCAACTCAGGTCAAGTAAAATTGGGACAGAGGAAACGAGGTGCAGGTCGAGTCTTCTTCCCCACAGCCACAGGAACTGGAGAAACCCCCCGCTCCGCCTTTCTGTCTGCTCGCGGTTTCGAGCCCTCACCGGCACTTGTTAGTTGGTTCACGTGGGGAGAAACCATGATCCCGCCAACCTGCAGATGGTCGCTGTGGCGCGCTACCCCGAGGATCAGGCAAGTTTAGAGGCTCTCCCCAGTGCCTCGAAGGTTCGTCTGGGATTATATCTGTGTTGACTTACAGGTTTCGCCGGTTCAGCCCGGGGAGACTTGCCTCTTTCGTTGCAAAACTCCCTTCCTTACCATTCAAGCTGCATTGCGCCTTGACTGGCCCTCTCTGCTCTGCGACTACCGACTTCACTCCTCACCACCCACACACATCCTTCAGCATAGTCAAAGAGGCCGCGCCCTCTCGCGCAGACATCAGACAACCCCTCTCTATTTCTTTCTGTGGATCCGGGACCGGGACGTAGAAGCCGCCGTTAAAGCCAGGGTTGCCTTGGTGCGGTTGCAACACTGCGTGACTGCCTATCGCCTATCGCAACACCACTTCTGCTTCAGGAACAGCAGCTTCGCATGGTCTCAAGAGGCGGCATTCCAAGGTCACGTTGGTCATGTGCGGAATGATGCCGTGACTGCGGCACAACTCAAAAAGAAGTGCTTTCAGTTAGGAAGTTGGCGGGAAGTAGTAGCCTTCCCGGCGGCCCAGCCTCACGGCTCGGACTCCTGTTCCAACCTGTCCTGCTGCGCAGTGACGGTTGCATCGGCCTCCACAAAAACAGCACTTCCGCTGCTGAGAGAAGAGGGGCAAATTGCCCAAGCTGATGCCTAAGTTGTAGTCGGGACTCACGCTGCCGTCGTTGCAGAAGAGCACGAGGCCTCTGCCCCAAGCTGAAGCTGGTGCGTCTTGATAGAAGAGCCGGACAGGAAGACGCCGGGACTCTGCGACTCCGAGCCGCCGGCGCCCAGTGAGCATGTCGTTGGGGCTTTGGCAGGCTGCCCAAACCCCTCTGCTGTGGTCCAGACTGGCATGTGAGGGAGCGTCCGCGAGTTCTCAGACATGGCTGGACATGCGAGGCTGACTCGTCGTACACCACGAAACCAGACACTGCAGGAGCTATTCCGGAATCAGCCTGGCCGGGCGTGAAGTGATGTATGGCAAATGCAGCTTTCTTGGCTTGCTGCAGAATGACAGTAAGCCCGCAGCCGTGGTGTTGAGCGTACCTTCATCGCAATGCCTGCAGGATATACTTGACTTTGCTTGTCCTGAATAAGCAAAGAGTCTCAACAAACGGGAGTGGTACAGCAGTGGATCTAGGTCATTATCTGCTCGCGGGTAAGGTCTTGCCACAACTGTGTTTCGGAGACAGAGCTGGAGAGACTGATAAGAAAAGAGACGATACCACCAGCAACAAGCGAACCGCGACCTTTTCGACACACCGCTGTACACATTGCAGCGTTCGCGTTCTCTCTGGCCCTAGGTCAAGGTCACGTCAACCAGTGGAGCCATGCATCACTACAAAGACTGGATTCTCCACCATCGATCGGCTCAGCATGGTTTGGATCTACTTGGTCAACGACGGAGAGTCCGAGTCTTTGAAGCTATGATTCGCCGTACCCTGCACGATTCTGTGCAGCGAGGTCGCGTGGGGATGCGATGCGAGGTGCGACCAACTAAACCTCGAATGCCTGGACTGTAGACGCAAGCGGCCCCATGGATCAAATGAGTCCACACATATCATCGCCACTCGACCAGAGTCCTTTCATGTCACCTTCGAAGCCTTGCCAGGGAAGGCCGAGAGTCTTTGAAAGGATCAAATGCAAGCACTGTGTGCATGTGCTGTGGGGCTGTGATCCTGTAAATTCGAGCACGGACCAGGGACTCCTGTACACGGAATTGTCACGCGCACTGGGGGAGTCAGGTGTCCGCTGCCGGCGGGTGCGGCCGCGATGCCTGGCCGCTGAGGAAGCGAATTCGGAATCGGAAAGGGCATCCGAGAAACTCCGCTCCGGAGTCAAAGCTCGGAAGGATCTACTAAAAGCTGCCTCATCACTTCGCAGAAGTTGCGTGACTTCACTGACATCGCGGCATCCGAGCTTTGACGGGACGCGTTCGCAGGAATGGCCCTGATTACAAAAAACAAAACCCCAGTCGCAGGCAGGCTCGTAATTCGCTGTACAAGCGGTTGGGCGTGCTACCTGCTGCGACAAACTGGCGGCACCATGCTGTACCCAAACTTAGAGATGTCTGGCTTTGTAGCAACAGGCTTGCAGATCAGGTCTGCTGACTTTCCCTTGCCTCCTTGATCACAATTTCTCGAGATGTCGTCTCAAGTGTCAAGTTGATCTGCGTAGCGATGCAATGCCAGGTTGAACGAATTCCGAGTCAGATCAATTTGTACAGCTGTGCCGGGGGCGTCCAGCCCATCTTGCCTCGGACAGGCGGCTCAACCGTCTGGATGGATTGGGGTCAGGGGGCGTTACTGGTTACTGCACGAACCTGAAAAGCCTTGTACCCAGAGCTCTTGCAAGGTTTGCCGGAGCTGATGGAAAGCGCAAAAGCGATGGCAACAACGGCAAGTGCCACCGAGGCAGGCCGTCTGAGACAAGTTGCGGCAGCATCCTTAGCTTGCTCCAGGGCCAACTTTTCTTGGCAACCGTAAATTGTCCATTAGTTCATGGTAGGTAAGCGCTAGCATTTGGTTGGAAGCAAAAGTCAGCCCTCTTAGCAAAGGAATATCTCTCACTGTGTAACTTTGACGATTCTGGTCAATGGGCAAGCACCGCCAGCAAAAGGGATGCAATGACAAAGGATCCGTGTCAGTAGATCCCCAAACCTACGTCTCTTGCAATGGTGTGGCTGTAGAAATGCACGGAGATGTTGCTGAGGAGTGTCTCAACCTGGCGTGGAACCCGAGGTCATGCAAACTTTTTGCGTGACATGCTCATCTGAACTTGTTTCGCACCGGCTGCACCTTCTGCTTGGCAACCTCTAGCTCCTTCTCGTTGCTGCAACTCCTCAGAAAGCCCTGCTTGACTTTAAACTTTAATCTGCGAGTCATGGGAGACGTGAAGACACGTGAGGCGACCATTGCGAGACAAGGAACAGTGCAATTTGCAATGGCGTATCAGCCTTGTGCGAGATTGCAACACTGAGCAAATCGGTTGGCTCCAGACTTTAACAGCCACAAACCGAGATGATGCTTCCAACTTCTCGCGCCTCCCGTGCTACACCGTTCCGAAGGACGTCGAAATGGGCACTTGCTCTCCCACGGATCCGGACTTTGCAGTCATCCGTGGCAATTGCACGCATATTGCCTTCGGGCGCCGGGGCGGATGGGTACATACCGGTGAGAGTGCGAGCATGCAAATACACCAAAGGACTCGAGGGGCGTGCAGAAGGGGTGGGGTGCACTCTGAGCATTCCAAGGCACAGCCCTCTCGGCCGATGAGGCGAGGGACGAGATCGAAGTCTTTATGTTTCTCACAGTTGTAGCCGACGAAGGAGAACCTAGAGACTCGACGTGATATCTTCCAGCTCAAGTCGCGTTTCATCGTCTTTGGGAAGATGCTCCCTCAAAGATAAAGCTCGCCAAGAAGCTTGCAGGTTGCTTTGCGTGACACACCTCACATGACTGGTCCAATCAACACAGACCTGATAAACAGAGAGTCTGTGAGGAAAAGTGTCAAGAAAAAGTCAGTGCCAATTGCGGCCAGGAACCACTGTGGCCACCTGCACCGCCTGCCCAGGTTTGCTGGGTAGGTGCACACCAAGGCATTACAGTTTCAATATGATTTGCTCGCATTTCACGGGCGCACTCTGCCAAGCTCTACAGGTTCGTGGCGGGCAATCCTTGCGCGGCTTGCCCAACACAAGGCCCTGGCGGAAGTGGCTGTAGTTCCGACAGCCTGAGGGGAGCGACAAAGACTTCCTATCGCCATCCCTCGGTTCTGCAGTGCTGCAGGCATGAGACGGCTCTTTCTGCTTCTTCTTGGCAGCTTTCGCAGACTTCGGCTTCTGGTTGCTTTGTGGAGCAGATGTCCTGAAGTTCAGCACGTGCAATTTCAGCAAGCACGTGAAAGAACCTTCCAGATCTCGCTGATGACTTCTGGTGCAATCGAGCGCCCGACTTTGTGCCGGCCGCTCTACGCTTGTGGATTGAGCCGTGGCTGCACGTACGAGTAGGATCCTGCCATGAGAATGCCAACTGAAGCGCAGTTGCAGCACAAACTGCATTCGCAAATTGATTGGTGGAGCAAGTCTCGCATCGTGTCGTCCGTGCAACCAGTCGCGCGAGCGCAGGCACGAGGCCTTCTGGATGTGCGTTTCCAGCCAGACACATTCCGATTTCTGTGGAAATCTGGGGGAGCCTTTTTGTCCAAGCATCATGCAAGAATTCCGGAAGGGGGGAAGAGCTGAGGCTCAAAGCTTCAAGCAGCAGCGCTTGCCCACACCGAGCATCATGGGCATCACGTGGAGTTTCGAGAAGACGCCGTGCAAATAAGTGGCTCGCAGAGTGCACACAGAATGCCAGGGTTGAGGAGGAAGGATTGGGAATAATATCGGTGATCATCCCCAGCAAGCATAAGTCCTGTTCGAGTAGATCAGCTGTAGCATCCGAAGCCCACAGCAATGTCGTGTCGGTCTCGTCCGATGTCTGAGTCAACCTCGGCAAGATGAAAGATGACATTTGGAGAAACTCACAAGCCTCTGCCGACGAGACCACGCCCTCCAAAAGTCCGATGACTTACCAGGACGATTTGGGAATCACTGACAGGCCACTCGAGCTTTCGAGCGAGTCTAACTTCAAAATGCAAGCAGCACAGCGGTGCGAGTACAAATTGCATCCAAAAATGCGCACGGAACTCTAGAGTGGCGAGAGCACAATGTTGAGGAACATCGCGCAGGAACACTAGCCCACCCACCCTCGCACCCACCCTGCAAAGAATTGTCCTCTGTCAGCTTTTTGAACTGGTGACGCCAACATCAAGGAGACGTTCAGCCCCTGTAAGATGGTTGGCGGATGCATCATTGCTGCATGAAGTCCGTGTTTGCGAATTGAACACAAAGAGGATCTCCCTTGGTGGCCAGCTCCATCTGTGATCCGTTCGGCATGCGGCAAGGAGACCAGCCGGATTGGTTAACTTGGCTACAAGGACCTTTGAGCCAACTGTTGTTTTGTACTTGGCCTCGCATGAACAGGCCTCTGAAAGAAGAAGCTCGAAGGAAAAGTCTGGTCAGGCAATCATGCACTTATCACCTCAAGCGGGCGAATGCAAGACAAGAAGGCCGATCGAGGCCTCCCTTTTCCCGGTTTCCGTTTAAACCCCAGGTCGACCCACTCAACCCGCAAGCCACGTGATGCCACGTGGCGCTGAGGTCAGTTGATATCTTGTGCTTCTTCCCGGCCTTCTCCGACCCACATACTCTGCAGTCTATATCATTATTGTCCTACGAAACCAGGCAGCCAGGAGCTGAGGCAGAATGGACCAGCCACTAGACGGTTCAGCAGAAGAACGGCAACTCGAGGCCGGGAGGAGGTCGGATGCAGAAGGGCAGCACCTGTCGCTGCAGCTATGCTCTGCTCTCAAAAAGTCACCGGCTGGAGATTTCTCTGCTGTGCAGACGGCCTTCACAGGCGCAGGCTCCTTCGTCCCACAACGAGGCTGCTGGCCCAGTAGGCTTCCGCGACCGGCCAGTTCCTGACATAGGGCGTCTGGGATTCCCGCAACGAGCCTCGCTGGTTCAACAATCAAATGTAAGTGAACTAAGAGATGGAGAGACAAGCGTTGTCCTGCAGAAGGCTCAGGTATGCAGCTCCGTCGTTAAAGCATTCCTTCACACAGGGGTAAGACTGGGGAACGCCACTAGGGCCTACGGGCAGGGGATTTCTGCTTTCACATCTCTTGCCTCGACTTGGTCTAACAGCAGCTTCGGGGACAAGTAAAAGCTGCTCTCTAGCAGATTGTAGGAGGCATGGGCGTTGCCAAGAGCCATGGCACGATGTTGAAAAAGCTGAGCCAAAAGCTTCATTGTCCGGAACGCAACAATCAAGCGATTGCCTGCACACTCACAGCTCTGGTCTTGCTGGTCGCACCTTTGGCATAGCCCGCTGCGAACGGATGTAAACCCATTGATGCCTGATCAACAGCTCAGCTGTGACATGTCTTTGGGTGCAGCTGTAACGATCACGCAGCAAAGTGTTGCAATGCGGTGGCAGACGGCTCAAGGCTGCTGCACTCCAAGTCCACCAACCCGACCTCAGAAGTTTGCATGCGCTAAGATGGTTTGAGCCACCACCCGCGTCCTTCGAGGTCCAAAGTCACTGAGGCGGGGGCCCATCCCAACGGGCACCCCTGGGTCCAGAGAGCCTCTGAGCTGACATTTGACATGGCAATACGGTATCGTAGCGGAGTAGCGTGCTGCAAGTTGTCGCCTCGTGGTCCATGCTTGAGTAATAGATTGTAGCAGAGCCAGATCTCAAAGCACCTTACGACGTCATTCTTTTCTTTCTTTCCCCCTGCAGCCGCTTGCGACTTCCTGCGCGTCCACCGAGCCTGCTGGACAATTCGTCCCACATCTTCCGAGGACGTGTGCCGCCTCAGAGGCATTCTCCAGTCTTTGGGAAGGGACATGAGCGCAGAGTCGGATGCCGAGGCTAGCACGGAGCCATCGTTGCAGAAGATCGTCATGTTGCCCAGCGTGCCGCTGGGGCATGGCCTGGAGCAGAAATCCACAGAGCAACAAAAATAACGAGAAACTCCCTCGCATCAAGGCTTCGGCCCAGCACCAAACTCGCCTGGCTTGCACTGAACCACTTGAGGCTGCGAGTATCAGGCGCAGCTAAAGGTGACTCCGACTGTGTCTGACTCCTTAAGCCTTGGCCTACGGATGCTTTAATGCTTGGGGTCTCCGACGTACTGCCACAGAAGAGCCGACAACACTAAACTTGCGAGCGGGCCCATGGACTTCTTGAACAATCACTTGAATAGCTCTTTAAACAAGCTGTTGGTGCCCAGAACTTTCGCTGTCCATCATACATAAGCAAGATCAACTGTCATACTCGAGCAAGATCAATCAGCGGACCGGCATGTCAGTCGCAGGCTTCTAGTGGGTCTCTGCCGGGGGATTAAATTCAGAAGAGTCGCCATGCCGCGTCGGTGGATACTTCACCTGCGGTTGATGTGACAAGTCATATGCCAAGACCACACGTTAACGAGCTATGCAATCTGATGTCAGATGCTGGCGGGAATTATTTTCATGAAGTCAAGCCTCCCGTGCTTGAGCAGCTGATCAAGCCAAGCCAAGCAGAATTCATGGGTTTCCGACGTGCAGAATTACAGAAACACACGAAACGAACCATTGCTATACTTGTTGCGACCCATGAAGGCTGTTTGGGAGATACTTGCTCAGGCACCCCACAGAGGGTTTCGCCGGCGACAAAACTCTGCAAAACCGATATGCAAGGCATATCCGCTTGGTCTTCTAACACAACCCCTGTGTCTTGAAGAAACCATAGGGCTGCCGGCCAAACACTCCTTGTCATTCCCACACCATCTGCCAGCTCTGCAAATGTGCTGAAACAATACCTGTGTTTGCGCCTGGCTGTACTACCCTAATTACCTGCTGAACGGCAAAAGAGTGCCCTCTAAAGCGAGACGAAGACTGCATGTGCGAAGAAGTTCCACAGCATGCGATTCATGCTAAACCGTCCTTCAAAAAAACAGCAGATGCATGTGGCTCAGGTTACCAAAAAACACCATGTGCAAATTGCCACGGGCTTGCCCCGTCACAACTCTTCATTATTAATCGCTCTCAGTGAGGATCGCGATCAGCTGAAAGCTCCTGCAATCTCAACTGCTCAACAAGAACACTTGGGAGGCTCAACCGGCGATGACCATGCCTTCTCAAACTGTAGGCCTCGTGCGGGCTTCTACCTCCAAGAATGGCGGCACCGCACCGGGGTGTTCAAGCTGCAAAAGCAAGAGTGTCGCGAAAGTCTACAGTCTGGAGGTTCGGGCTCGTGGTAGCCCCACAGGGTCACTGGGTCAAACATGGTTTCTTCAGGTCTATCGCATGGTGCACCGCACGACTCTTCGGAGGTTATTCCAGAGGAGCGGCAGGACCCAGTGCTTGCTTTCGCGGCCCTTCTGTGCGGGTGCAGCTGGTCGCGGCAGGCAACCTGTCAAAAGGCTGCAGGCTGTGTATCGTGATCCGAAAAATGATGGCTCCAAAAGATCAGCAAGCTTATTGGGCCGCCTTCCTCCTGTCGTCCCATGACGGGACCTGTCTGCCTTCGACGCTCGACAGTCAGGGGCGCTCTGATCACTGCCAGAAGTGAAACATCGGTTCGGCAAGGTCGGGCGTCCTCGAAAGCAGCGCCAGGAGAGGGTCAAAGTCCACGGAGTTCCCTGCGAGTCTGGAGCAACCATACGCCAGAAGCGACTTAGTTGCACTATGCTTTCCAGGTGCGTGAAGTGTTTCCTGAAACGAAATCTCAGACACTCTGCAGTTGGCCCACCGGCACAATCAGCTTGCAAGACAGGATCCCACCTGGATCCACGGCCGCCCGTGCCTGTGCTGGACCGAGTCAACATGTCTCGAGATTCAATCTCATAGTAAGCCGTTGCCAAATCTAAGTCATGCGAGGTACCCAGGCGAGTGCAGCAGCGGACTGCAACGCATTTGCAGCTGCTGCATGTTCTTGCGCGGAGATGGCAGCCTGCTGGATGCTGCAAGATGATGCTGCTCACACACATGGCAAGTAGAGGATGATCAAGCAGGCAACAAAAATTGGAGCTACTGTACTTGCATGCTCCAACATGGGAAACTCGTCTGTACAACAGATGTGCATACACATAGAGATAGATAGACGACTGAGAGAAGCTGGATAGCAAGCTAGATAGAGAGATAGATAGATACGCACAATCTTTCCCTCCATTCATCCACCGATCCATACGTACATATGTAGAGACGGACGTGCCTACATACATTTATCGTGTGTTTTCTTCCGTTCGCGCTGGCTATCTTTCTTGGCTGCATTATGTACTATGTCATGTTGCCTTCTTCTAAGCTATATTACACTAGAAATATGTTGCGCTGTTGCTGTCTACTATAACATGTCACAGTAGCTTATGTTTCTTGTTCCATTGCTGCACAATTTAGTCAGGCTTAGTGCAGAAAGGAAAAGTATGGCATATGAACCTTAGTGCTGGTGCCGCTAGTGAGCAACATCTTGAGACCGAAGTCAGGACAGAGTTTCAACAGACCGAGCTGCTGAGCCCAGCCCGGTGAGTTTTCAATGCGGCCAAGAAGCTGCTGTAGCTGCGGCTATCAGCTGTTCACTGCTGAGCTCCTGGTTTGCCGGCGCATCCTCAGCGTTGCACTCTGGAGCGCTCTGGATGCGTTGGTAAATCATCTCTGCTTGTCGTGGGCACATGAGCAAGCGCCTTACTGAGAGGGCCACACACTCCTCGTCCGGCCACGACAGCGCCGGGCTGTCGCAGCCTAAACAAAGTGCGATTCATACATGCCGAAGAGGCATCAAACCCGTCAATTGGCACCTGGGACTCTTGTCAGAGGCGTCTGGCCAGGCAGAGGCACCTAGACATATACTGACGTGTGACCGAAGGCCCCAGTTCTCGGAGTAGAAGCGAGCCGATCTGAACTGCTTGTTGCTGTGCAACGCTTGGCAGAAGGCCTTCATGGGCAAACTCGATGGCGAAGTCAGCATGTTCTCTTTGTACGCCTTCGGAAGGGCAATTTTGTGCTTCACACAACGAAAAGCTTGCAAACCAGCTGCTGAGTTGGCAAGGCATAAGTACAAATTTCCATCAAGGACCAACGCAGACAATTCTGAGCAACCGGCAGAACTTCCAGAACCCGAACCGGTGCAAAGCACGACGGCAATCAGCAGGAACTCTGAGCCTTCTTGGGCGTGGTGAAGATGTCCGGCGAGTCTGGCGAAGCAAGAAGCGAACAGCTTCAAGTGACAAGGCAGCCTCCCTTGCCTCCAAGATCCCTGTTAGACAGGTCTTGGAGCACTCGGGGCTGCAGCCCTGGAGGCGCGCGGACAGAATCCTGCATCCGGCCGATCCCTTTCGGTGAAGGTCGCTGAACTTCATCACAAGCAAAGGCTCTCTCCGAGCCTTCTTGGGCGTCTTGAAGGTCTCCGGAGAGTCTGGCCGACCAGAGACTGATAACTGATATTTACATTGCCATCTTGTCATCTTGTCCCTTGCACCTCCAGGATCCACGTACACTTCCTGGCAAGGCGATATCAGATTGCATCGAGTTCTGCTGCAGGCTCCAGGCAGAACATCGAAACCGCCCCGGCAGCTGAGTTCATGGCATTTTCGATTCGATTCTCATCCTGGACCTGCTGCCAGCGAACTAGCCAGCCCTGATCTGGGGAGCGTTCGGTATCATTTGGGGCCAGGTCCTGGAACTCTCGAAGCTCTGCTCGTCCGTGGGCATGCCGGCAGCGCTCACCTCTCCGGACGGCTTCAGTGCAGCAAAGCAGGAAACTCCCATCTCAGTAAGACGCCTTTCTTACAGTGACCGCGGGCGAAGAAGTTGCACAGCCTCAGAAGGCACGGCACTGAGAAGCAAATCACATGGGGACAGAGAGAAAGCGAAGGGATTGAGAGACGGAGGGGGGAGCGAGCGATGGAGGGGTGAGAGGAGAGGCATGCGCTGCCGCCATGCAGCTGTGTCTTGTAGACACTTGGACTGACCCGAAGCTCTTGTTCGCCGTGAGCAAACTTGCAGTCGGCCTGCATCGCAGCGGAGCTGGGCCATCAAGCACCAAATCCCGGAACGGCGCACACAAACCAATGCCTCCGCACACATTCCACCTCAACAATGCAAAGACAGACAACGTAGACTCGCGACTTAAGAAAATGATGCAGAGAGCTCCGCCCAATGCAAAAGCCCCACGAAAAAGACAAGACACGAGAAAAGGCACGGCAAATGGCTGTCTTCCTGAGTGATGCAGCGATACAACGGTCGTATTCAGGATCACGAGTCATGTGCTGCAGCGTTGCTGCAGCCAATGCACGCCAGATCTGGTGGTGCTCGCAGCTCGTCGAGAGAATGCGCAAAGCGACAGCTACTCTCCCTGCAAGAGCCCCTGACAAGGCAAGGCAGTTCGGGCCGCAAAAGGCACGAGGGCTTGCAAGATGCAGCGCCGATACAACATGAAGAAGGCTTGCCGCCTCTGGAATTGAATGCACATTTTCGTTTTGTTGAGCTGGGCCACCTCAACATGCGAGACCAAAACGCCAGCCAGGCTGTCGTGACAGAGAACGACAGTAGGTGCATCCCAAGTGCGACAATGTGATTCGACGAAGTCTCCATGGCCGGGTCGCTTCCCATCGTGCCTGCAGGACTGTCCTCTCTTTCCCACACAGAGAGCATGCATGCTCCTTGCTGCTCCCAGGTGTCCCAGATCCGTGGGCCTTAAGAGGACGCTGGCTGCTGCAGAAACCTAGCAGACCTCCCTTCAGAGCCAAGGCTGCGAGGGGTCGGGAACGGTCAATAGGATGCGGCGTGCGGCTCGTGCCCAGGGATGCTCACATGGCATGTCCCTTCCTCGAAGTACTCGTCCCTGACGAATCCCGACTCGCAGGGTCCTCAGTCTTCCCCAAATCTTGAACTCGGTGGAGCAACGGCCTGTGGCCTATGGGGCTAGACTTTGGAGAGCAACTGGGGTGCTGACGCAAACACCTGCCCCCAGCCACTTGGATACCAGTGGACGTGCAAACTACCTGGGCCGGATCGGAGCGGAATCCCTGTCCTTTCCTGAGCCTCACGTGTTGCCGAGTTGCAGAGACCGACCCCTTGTGCGGAAAAGGACATTCCAAAGTGCCTCAATATGGCAGTCATGGCAGGGCATCCTCAACTCCGGGGCGCTGGGGGAAGAAGAAACACGGCCATGCTGCAGACTTAGCATCAGACGGGTAAGCCCAAAGGTCAGGGATTCATAATTCATGAAGGCGCCAGCAGACCTTGAAGTCCAACAGCACAGCAATGCTCGTACTCTTTGCGCAGCACAAAAGCTGTAAGAGCTGCAGAATACGAGGATTGTCCTCCGAGGACTGAACTGCAAAGTGCCACCTTGGCAAGGTGCCTTCCGCACATAGCAGGAGGAGCCTTGAGCGGCGCAAACATAGCTCCGTCGGGGCAATCCGGTCCGGACCCAGGGTCGTGGCCACATCTCGCGTTTGTGTTGGCGATGAGGCCTTTGCAGTCTATATCCATGCGCTAAACCCTTCTGAAACCGCAAAGTCCACCTCCTCCGTTCTTGGTGGACCAGCCTCGATTCAGAGGACTCAACCTAGATAATCTCCTTAAAAGAAAGGGCAGTTTCGTTTACTTGAGAGATCTGCGTTCCGGATCAGGAAGTCCTCGAAACAGCTCCGGCTCCTGAAAAGTCAAGTCAGGAGTGCGTGAGGTCGGCTCCAAAACTTGTATAGGTTACCAAGTACCGTAGACGCTGCAATAACCTGCTTCTTTTCACGAGACCTTCCAAAGTCTTACAGTATTAGAGCTGTTTCATCCCCGGTGTCCCCGTGCAGGGAACAGATGCGTTCACAGGGAGCGTAAGTGTACCTGCCATCTCTGCACGTCGGAGGCTTCAGCAACAAGAGGAGGCAATGTCTATGCCGGTGCCCGATGCAGTTGTCGGTGTTGCAAATGGCCCTGCATTCGCCATGTTCCAAGTCCTGCACTTGTCACTTGTGCCGGAAGCAGCGAGGCAGGCGCAGAACACAAATCAGGAAGTGCAGATTCGAAGAGCTGTCCCGTCGCGAACGTCCGCGAATGGGAAGCATGGCATTCGTCATCTGAGCAGCGTGCTTAGGCGGTGTGATGATATGCCCGCATATCAATGTTTCTCTTGTGCTGGATTGCCCATGATGCTATGGGCCGCACACATTCACCATCGCCAAGACGTTCAAAAGCAGCAGGAGCTGTCGCATCCTCTCAATGGCTCAATACATTGCAATCTGATCTAGCATCTGCAGGATGACATGTCCCAACCTGCTGACCATTAACAAGATGAAGCCATATCACCAGCCAGAGGGCCTCTAAATTCAGAGCGGACAAAGACGAAGCGTGGCGAGTTTGCAGCTGTGCCGGATAGCACGGTCCGTCTTGCAACACTTGCGAACACTTCTAGGACTCCCGGAATGCAGTCGCAGTCAGTCGCATGCCGCTGCCTTGAAAGCCCCGCGCAGCGGGCGCATGTCATGCAATCAGCCACAACCCAGCAGCTGCCGGTGCACCTCCCAGCTGTGCTATGGCAAAAAAAACTCCAGCCGCAGATCTGTTCTTGCATTACACCTCCCGTCTGCACCGTCTGTTAGTTACTAATTCAAAAGGAAACCGGCGAGATCGGTGACAAGCATGCCCCTCGCCTGCACCCCTCCTGGCTGAGCGACGCTTCATGACGTTCACTGCGAGCCCAAAGCCAACAAGTAGCTTCGCATGCTCAGGCGATCAACATGGTACTGGATGGGAACTTGGGGTTTGGCTGTTGAAGCTCAGACCCCAAGCAGTCATATTGGAACACGGACGGCATGTCGGGTGACATTCTCACATGCTGTATACATAGATTGAACCTCATTTGATGTTAGCAAGCGGACCTTGTAGCATATCGGGCACGGCAATTGGATGTGAAAGCAGTTTTCGCCTGACGCGTTGCTTGGTCAGAACCCGCATGGCAGAGCGTTCGAAATGACCGATACGTTCTTTCGACCGTCGATAAAATAGTGCAGGACGGGCCCATGAGAACTCTGTGAGTCAACGCCTCCTCGGTGCGTCTCTTCAAGGTTTCAATGCCACCGACTCCTCCGCTTTGCCGTGGTGGGCAAGGGCGCCAAGACATCGTTCTCATTGAAGGACTCTGACCCCGGGTCTCATAGTTTCCCAACTCCACTCGACATTGCTAGGTTCTGAAGAACTGGATGTTGAGCATGTAGCCATACTCACCGAGCTTTGCCTTAGGTGCCACAGCTGGACAGCCTCTTCAAAACCATCCTGAGCATTGTTGAGTGGCCAACGACGGTCGTTGACTCTGGGAAGGCTAGTTCGTCACCATGAAAGCAAGCCACCTCGAAGCTGTCTCTGTCGGAGACACCGTTATCACCACCCTCTTCTGCCGGCCTTTCCGCTCGCTTTCCCAGGCAGACGGACCCCATTTAGAAAAGTGCCATTCGTAGACCTTGGCCAGAAAAACCGACGGCTCTTGACACTGACGAGATTACGAGTTCCTGACAGGTCGACGATGTACAAAGCGCCGCGGCTTGGCACCAGCTCCTCAGCGTCAAAGAAAGCTGAAGGCTCCCAAGCAAAAACCCGACAAAAGACGCCGAGGCCGGATCGAAGCGCGCGTGGGTCCTGGACGAGAAGTATCAAGGCCAAAGCGCCACGAAGGGATGCCAGAAGGCTTGGCCTGGCCTCGACATGACGGCACCTCTGATGATGAGATCACTGGAGGCATCAGATCCTGCAGATGGGACTGGGAGAGACAAGCAGCTTTCAGGGACGAAGCATCCGATGCACCGTGACCCGACTCGAAGTGCGGGGCGTGGGTTACCTGATGAAGCCCTGTCCTAGCACAACTTGCAGCTTGTCGCCGCCCAAGTTGAAGGAGCCCTGCCTGCTTTTCAAGACGGCAAAGTGGCTCACAAGCCGTCGACAGCAACAGGCACCTCAGGCCCGGCACCATCGGAGAAAGCACCAGCTTGGCGGAAGTGCAAGGCTCCTCCCAGTCCAGCTTACAGTCTGCAGGGCCGGACAGTCTCCGAGGTACTCTGCTCCGAAAATTCGGAAGTGCACAGCTCATGCGGCTCCTGCGCTAGAAGGCCTGCCAAGGTAACTTCTGCCGCAGGCTCAGCAAAGAGAGAGCAACACAGCTTTGCGCGAAACTCGTGAGAACTTCAGCTTTCCCGGGTGCCTTGCACCTTTGCCTCGTTGACTCCCCACTTGCAATGTGTGATAGCTCGTCGAAGGAGCTCTTCAGCCTTCTCCACCTGCACTCGAAGGGAGCGCCAGTGGACAAGCTGCTGCGTTGCCGTGGCCTCGCCTGGGCTGGCGTGCCGGAAAGCGTCGCCTTTGCAGCTTACGCAAGTCTTGTGGAGGCAGAGTCGCAGCACACGCGCCTGCGAGAGTTCTGCATCCCACTCCAGCTCTGTGATGCCTGCTGATTCAGCAAGTATGCGCCTGCATGGCCGGAAAACTTGAATAAAACAACACTGCAAGCGCTCAGAGCCCAGAGAACCTGGCCTTGTGCTTTCTGTTATGAAGGATCGCAGCTGGCCCTGAGAAGTAGGACCGAAGCTGACGAATCTGTTTCTTGACAACCGGTGCCATGGAGGCAGCGACCCTTGGGATCTCCACCAAGCTGCTGACCTGACGCGCAGCGTAGTTGTGTGAAGTCCGATCGAACCCAGTTCTGCCTGGTTCACGTCGAGGTTTGAGAAGTTCATCTCCTTTCGCACTTCAAGGGCAACATCAGAAACACCCAGCTGATCAGCAGAACTCAAACGCTCAGAAGCTAGTTTTGATTCCAAAATACTTTAAATTGGCGGTCAGCTCCAATACTACTTCAGGCGGCTGTAAGTCTGTATACAACATGGAAATACTTCGACAGAATTACACATTTGTAATACACAATAAAAAAAGGCATGGCAATACGACGCTGGGCCGACAACCAGCCGTGCAGCATGCCACTGGCGAAGAACAACCCCTCACACAGGAGGCACCATGGCCTGACAATATGCTCGGAGGCGGCAGTAAATGCAGAAGCTGCAGAACGATGGGAGCAACACACTGCTCTTCAGCTTCACCGAAACACCACATTCGTTGCTCCACTCGGCTCAAGGCGCATAATGCGGAATCATGCAGACTTTTGGTACTGGCTCACTCCACACCTCCACTGCTCGCGGGGCTCACACAAGAAGTTTGGACGGGTGACGAATGAGGGTGAGTGAGGAGGGCGAGGGATCCTGCTTTCGCTGCTGGCATATATGGCACCATGGCATTGGTCACTGCCGATGCATCATCGGCCTCTGCAGCCTCATCCGCTGCTTCCTCTTCGACCTTTTCGGCCTTTACAAGTGCTGCCGCTCGGCCTTTAGCGGCCAAGATGCATCCGTCTGCTCACTAAGTGGAGAACTTGGTAAACGCAGAAGCTCCTGTCTGGATCC
Organism: Symbiodinium sp. clade A Y106; assembly: GCA_003297005.1. NCBI lineage: Eukaryota > Dinophyceae > Suessiales > Symbiodiniaceae > Symbiodinium > Symbiodinium sp. clade A. The sequence continues at coordinate 259,188 of BGNK01000117.1, read as the reverse complement.
ATTGATGTTAATCGATCTGCGATTCGGTCAATTCCCTCGGACTGTCTTGGGATTCTGAATTGCGAGATGCCGCCTGGCAGCACTTGAACCCTCAGTCCTTCTCGATGGATGCCTTGCATGGAAAAGAGCTGTTCCTTCTCTTCTTGCGTAGCTGCCCTGCCGAAGCAACTAAAGGTGTATGCTCGCCACGCAGCTTGTCCCGCATGGCTTCTCGAGGCAGACCTTGCGTAAGGACTAACCCGAGAGCCACGGCTTCATTCATGAAAAAAGCAGTCATGCCTTCCGCTCAGTGTTGTTGACGTGCTGGTACTCCAAATGCCATCGAAGACGACGACGACAACCGTATTCAGCACGAGGAAGAGGGAAAGGGGAAAAGAGGAAGAGAAAGAAGCAAAGGACCTTAGTTANTTGTTGACGTGCTGGTACTCCAAATGCCATCGAAGACGACGACGACAACCGTATTCAGCACGAGGAAGAGGGAAAGGGGAAAAGAGGAAGAGAAAGAAGCAAAGGACCTTAGTTAGGTGCGCAAAAAGCGCGGCCAAGAGACTGCAACGACGCGCACCTTAGTACTGGACCTTAGCTTTCCGGCGAGGCCAAGAGCTTCGCAGCACAGTAGCTCAGGAGCCACTTTAGCGTCACGACTGTCACAAAGCACAGAGCCGGCGCAGCCCAGAGACTGCCACAACGTGAACCTTAGTACAGGATCTCAGTTCGTGAGGCGAGGCCAAGAGCTTCGCCGTAGGGTGGCTCAAAAGAGACACTTACGTGCCACGTCTGCTACAAGCAGAGAACCGGAACAGCCAAGAGACTGCAACGACGCGAGCCTCAGTACAGAGCCCCAGTCCCCGGAGAGACCAAGAGCTTCGCCGTAAGGCGGCTCAAGAGGAGCCGCTGTTATGTCTAACCTGCCACAAAGCAGAGAGCCGACTTGCCAGGTGCACGAGTACCCGACGGTCAGAAGCGGCCCTGGGCCCAACACGAAGGTTATCCGGACACACCGGTATGGGGCCCAAGCATGAAGCACGGCAGTGCCAAGCTAAATGCTCCCACGTACCTGGGCTACAACCACAGAGCGAACAGCGGTTAGGCATGTGCTGTGAGGCAGCAAGCCAAGAGTCGGAGACTACAGCTCCGAGCAGCACAGCCCGGGCGGCACCACTGGTCTGAAGTGCCAGGCGGGACTTCTCTAGATCTATGTCTTGGAAGTCTCGAAGCAGGCGCCTACGGCCTCTCCGAGAAACCAGGTCTCTCGCTTCGTGTCTGGACCCTAAAGCCCAGTCGAGAAAGTGCTGAGCCCGCCACTGATAGCGTAAAGCATGCAGTTGTCGAGACAGGTCCTGTGCTCTACCTCTACCGGGGCCCTCAAGAGAGAGCGTGCGTTCACTTGCTTGACAGTGCGCGTTGCCGTGTCGACAGACCCAGAGCCTCAGTATGTTCCAGCCCTGTGTCTTGAGCCATCTTCGAAGGAGGCCGACACAGGACGCAGCTCTATCATGCTAGCAAGGGAGTGCTGTTTGGAAAACGGCGTCTGTTATCAAGGCAACGGATACGTCTTCTGAACAGCCGCGCAAACAAGCCCGAAGCGACCTTAACATCCAAGTGCAGAGCTCCTCCAAACAAGACTCTACGCAGCAGTGGGCTGGAGGCTCGGTGCTGGTGATCCGTGGCTCTCGAGAAAGCCTGGAAGAGGCCATCCGTCACCTGTCTTGTCGGCAGTTTGCCGATCCAGCCGAAACTTGCGATGGAACCAACGAAATATTGAAAAGCTTTCTGCATCTGATACCAAGGGAGACCAGTGCACTTTAAGAGTGCGGCTCTACGAGCCGCCCGAACCAGGCGTTCTTTCTCGGCCTCGCTGTCCCGTCTCCTGCCCGACGTGACAGTGGTGCAGCCCAAGATCTTTGCGTCTTCACGAATCCAGGCCTCGTTAGCATTGAGCGCCAACAACGAGCAATTGGCTTGCCCTTTCGCCGTGATCTGTGTCTTGGCGGACGACTCTTTGAGCCCCACACGACAACTCCAGGTGCTCCAACTGTTGATGCGCTCCTCAACACCACACCACCGGCTTGCCCACCAGCTGCGGTCGTCCATGTAGATGCGCGTAAGGGAGGGACCAGTGTGGGTCAGCTGGGCTTCGTCCAACGAAGACCACTGGTCATCCAAACCAGAAGGGTGGCCGGCACAAGGGGACATCCCTGCGGAACAGCCGACGCTTTGAGTACATCAGATCTCGTGTGTTGGTCTCAGCTCACGAATCTATCGTGGACCCAGGCTTGATGCATGAGCTTGCACAGTTCTGGTGGCCACCCCAGTTGCGCCAACATGGTAGTGGAAAATTCGCTGTGCATCCTGTCGTAGCACTTCCAAGGAGGCCAAGAAACCTCCATTGCAAACCAGGGCGTCTTGAAGCTCAGAAGCCAAGTCCTCGGCGCTAGCGGCTAGCGGTGTCAGCACGCGCACCTATCTCCGCCGGCAGGTTGTTGTCCAACCAAGCACTGATCGGGCGGCAGTCTGAGACCGAAAGTCGGCGATTGGCCTGAATTTTGTGGGGTTTCACTAAGTTGACCATACGCACCTGGCGAAGTTGAAGTGGCAAAACGCCGCATGGCAACCATTGCCGCGTAAGCAGGAACCAAGTGTGCACCGCCGCGGGGGGGCATGCTGCGTATTTCATCAGCACTCCAGGAGTCCGTGCCCGAGGTTCCCGAAGCCTTAGCCAGTGCCGTTCGGAGGTCCTGCTCAGACCAAGCAGACCAGGAGGCGGCCGCGGGGATGCCAAAGTCTTGCACGAGGGTGGCAGCAATGCGTCAGGAGGAGGACTCGCCGCCTGGCGCTGCTCAGCCCAGACTCGGCGCCAGTGTCTACTGATGTTGTCAGTGACCTCGTGGCTGTTCAGAGCTTCACCTTGGTCGTCAAAGACAACTACTCCGGCTGGGTCCTGGTCTTTACCACGAAGCCCCCGCGAAAGGCTTCGGAGAGACTCAGCCGATTACGCCACTCAATGCAGTTCTTCTGTTTCTGCGACTTCTCTAACGACTCACGAGAACCCTTCGTGTCACTAATGTCTTGACGACAAAGCGCGGAAAGCTGTGTGACTTGGTCAGGGAGAGGGCGGTTTCGCCACAGCTTAGCACACAAAGCAACCATTGCAGGAGTGAGTTCCTGCACGTCTCTCTGAACTGCCTCGGCAGTAAGATTACGAAGCTCGCACAGTCTGGCGAGCCTGCGGTTGAGCTTACGGCTAGCTTGTTGGGAGCCGGGCGGGCCTCGACAGAGGCTAGCAAAGTTGACAAACTGGTGTTTAGCAGGTTTGCCCTTGCGTAGCAGCATGGAAAGAGTCTTCTTGAACCAACAATCGGCAACATCATATGAGCCGTGACAGGAGTCTTCTTCATCACACTGGTCGTTCCAAAGAAAGGCAGCTCACAGGACTCTTCACTTCCCTTAAGATTCTCACATATTCGCAGGTCCGGGTCCTCTGTTGGAGGTGCTCCAGCGCGGAGCGCCTCCCCGGAGCTGACATGAGAGGAAGACACAGGAAATGCAAAGATGCGCCGGGCCTTGGCATCGTGAGAGAAGCGACATTGATCGCCCCACAGGCAGTCGTTCTTCAGAAAGTGTGTGCACCTTGCAGCTTTGCAGCCTCTCGCTCTTATACATACCCCTGCCAGGAAGCAAGACGCTGGTGCCGCAGGAATGGTATCGTAAGCTATCTGCAGTCTCTGACAGCGTGGATTCGATATCTCTCGAACAGTTCCGATGAGAGCGGCAGTCTCCTTCGGAAAACTGCCAGAGCTTCCAACATAGTGGAAGGAAAGTGCGTCTTTCCGCAGTCATGATAGTCAGCGGCTAACGGCTGGGTCCTGCCTTTCTTGCTTCTGCTGCTGCCATTGTTACTGCTAGACTCGACAGAGAGCAGTCGCTACCTGCTACTCGATGCCCTCTGCATCTGCATGACTGACAGCATCGATGTGGTCTAAGACTGTCTAAGAGTCCTGAGGGTCTGAATGACACATCTACTGGGTTTAAGGCTGGCAGCGCCCTCCAAGATCTCTCCTCCACGGTGCGAGGAGCACGGCGCGGAGGCGGAAAAGACCTGAGCACGGCTTCGGAGCCGTATCCAGGCGATGGGAATCCTGGCTGCTTCGGAACCGAGTCAGGTGCTCTTGCTCAGCTTCTGCTGCCTGAACCGAGTCAAGTTGTTCAAACGATTCCCAGTTTTCGGATGAACACACACAAAGCCTGATGCAGCCACGAAGGATCTGCTAAGCCCCTTGCCTCTCCCAGGTTGCGGGCTTCTGCACGTTCGGTGCGTGCCTGAGCTCCGTCAGCTGAGTGAGCTCAGCCCCCGGGTCGCAATGGCCCGTCTCTGTGCCGGGCTCGCTTGCGCACGGGGTCCGAGTTCGGCTGGTTCATGCTGTAAGATCATCACTAATTATAGATCTGGATGCAACAATGGTGGAACTTGCCAGACCTATCAAGGCCTGACTCTTTCTCGCATAAGCCTCTGCAGTGTTGAGTGGGCAGCAAGTTGGATAAGCAGAAAAAGGTGCGTGTGCTGCTGCAGCCAAGAGCTCAGCGAAAGAGGTGGGCTGTTTGCAACACAACATATTAAAGACTCCGCGCAGCGACCTCAAGATGAGACCGTGGATCCTTCTCAGTATTTTGTCGCAGGCTTCCGATCAGAATATATCTCGGACACATCATGCACAGCCAGCAAGCTTTGCCGCGGCCCAGTGCCGAGATTTTGGTTCGCCCTGTACGCTTCACTTGCCCTCCGAAAAACAGAGGCAGCAACTTAGGCGCCTTGGCGTCTCTCTTTTGCCAGAGCCAAGCGAACGGTCAAGGAATTCGAAGCTCTGTTTCATCCACGCTTTGAAGCGGTGCAACAGGAACTGCTTAAGGAATCCTACATCTTCAGAATTGTGCTGCCTGTGCTTCATCCTCTTGCTGCCCTTGCGGTTGTGTGAAGTAGGATTCAAGCGAAAACAACACAAGAATTGCCTGAGCATGCGGGTCTTGTGCTACGCGCTGCCCAGTGCTGGAAATGCACCGAAGTGGTTTCACTGGTGGCACAAAAATCGGAAGGCCTGAGGCCCATGTTTTTGACGTTCATGCTCAGAAACGGAATTGAGACAGCCACCGGTTCAGGTTTATGTGCAAGTTTATCAACGAAACTTTGTGCGGTCCGTTTCAGCATAGAAGCTTCGCTAAATCCTGTAGGACTTTAGGCAATACCTCGCAGCAGCACCCCCTTGCCACATTCGTGGAACGTGGGGCACATGCAGAACAGTGGCTTCCTGATTTGGTTCAGTGATCTTACGAAGACTCTCAGAAAACAAATCTTGCACATAGTTGTAATTTCGTTCAAGTTCAGCGAATGAACCAATTCAGTAAAGACTCTGCTGGTCGCTTCCGGCTGATATTCGAAGCGGGCCACGTACGCTTCCGCACATGTCTTTGCCTAGTGTCCTAGTTCAGCCCCGAACTTCTCGGGACTGCAAACAACGCCAACTGACTTGCATGCAGCATGCTGCCGGCGACTTGGCTGTTGCTCTTGCTCGTCACGCAGCACTGCAATGCACACGCGGAGCCTGCGTGCAAAAGGCAGATGTGCTGACGATCAAGGAGCTGATCAGCAGGTGGTGAACGCAGATCGAATCGGGATGAATCGATGAATCGGGTATCACGGTTTCAATGTACGAACATGAAGTCAGCCGACTGCATCTGCCGGGTTCAGGCTCTGCCTGTCTAAGTTCAAACATTCGATGTTCCAGTGCGACGACGTCGCGGTGCAGCTCGGGTCAAGCCGACATTTACATCTTGAAGTCCTTCATTGCACTTGAAGACTTGAGACTCTGAAGATTCTCCAACTCTAGGCCAAGAGTGCGTGACACCATGTCCTTGTCCAAGAAGGTGGTGAGGCGATTGCATGCCTTCGCCGAATCGGATCGTCCGGGATCGCTTTTCTCCCTGGCCCTGCATCTCATAAAGCCCTGAAGCCTCCATTTGAGCTGCCTGGTGAGTGGACGCCTCAGGGCTGCAGAAAGTGCCACGCGATTTTTTGGGGGGTTTCAAAGTGAAAGTGACAAGTGCCAGGCCCAGCCACCGGTGAAGGTCCGGTCGAGGAGTGAGATGTGCCTTCACGGGACTGTCGCACTGTGGTGTAGGTGGTGCAGCTTCTGCGTTTTAACTTCGGCTGAGCTCCTGACACTGACGCTTGGAAAGTGTGATCCACTTCGTTCTTCTCGTACCTCCAGCACCTTCACGCAAGGTGAACACGGAAGGTGGTCGGGTGTCATGTCGTGTCTTGTGGTGAGACAGCTGGGCTCAGCTAAACTAAGACTGATGCCAGACGCTCTTACCAGGTGTCAGCTGCTTTGCAAAGATCTTCTGGAGGCGATTTTGCAAGCCTCTGACAAAGATGGTTTCTTTTAGCTGCAGCTTGACTGAGAGTCTGAGAGCCCTGCGCATCACGGTGGTCTTTCGCTCCAGCAACTCCTCAGCAGCTGGGCTACCCAGTAAGCAGCGACGGCAGCGAGCACTCCGAGCCCCATGCAGCTTGCTCTGCTTGAGATCGTTGCCCCCTGGATCGGCGGCACTGTCACACTTCAAAGCCAGGAGGCAGGCAGCGTTGGGGCGAAAACGGGCTCAACGGTGAAGGGCTGCAAGGGCTAAGATCCATCTCCTGCCAGGCGAGGTCAGAGTGCCGTGTATGCTTGGAGGCGCCGGCTGTGCAGCTGCGCCTGCTCGCAGGTCGATGCCACCGTGCTCGGGCTGCAGGCAGCGTTCAAAGCCTCCTGGGTAGGTGGCCAAGTGCCTGGCGCGCTGAAGATTGGAGCTTCGGAGCTGTGAAGCTGCTTTGGCGCTTTGGCGAGGCCCTGAGGCCCTTGAGGTCCTGGCCCGGCACTGGCTCCGGAATGGCCTCTGGGAAAACTCTTCTTTTTCTCGGGTTCCTGCATCCCCGAAGAGCCTGTGCCAGCGTCTTCACTTGGTCTTGCTCAACTTCGAAGGCGTTCCTTGCTGATGCGGCAGTGTACGACGCTGTGCAACAACTGTGCACACGCTCCCTCCGTGCTAAACCGAGCAGCTCGTAGCCAGGGCAGTGCAAGTACCAGAGGACACGTCGGGCAGTGTCTGTCTTCGCAGCCACCTTTGTACACGATCAAGCTTGGAATGTCAAGAAAACCTTGTTCCACTACACCATGCCATATAACCCCATCAGCTTTTGAAGTTCGAGGCCTTGCTGCTGCAAGCTTTGCCAGCAAAGACATGCGACCTCGAATCGCATGGAGGTAAGTTCGAAGGCGGCTGTTGAGGCTAAGCTGAGCAAGAGGCACACCCAGGTACTGGAACTCAACTGTGGCTTTGCAGAGAGCCTAGACTCGACTCGGCCACTTTCGTCTTGCGAGGACATGCAAAGGCCGATCTGTTTTTGTGATTCCAATGTCGCCTCAAGGATGGGATCCTGCGTGTCTTGTGCCTCCCAGCGGCAACTCCACCTGGTGGGCAGGACCAGCCTTGACAAAACGCACAATGTGCCCGGGCTCGCCTCAGTTGTTCTCCGACAAAGTCTTCCAACTCGTAGACCTCCGGCAGAACTGTGCACAAGGTGTCATCTCTGGGATATCATCAATCCACACGACCAGCTGCCTCATCTGGCTCGTCCTCTCGCTGGCCTGCAATGTGCTAGTTGTGCACAAGCGGACGGAGAGAGATCCTGCAAAACGGACAGAACAAACACAGGCTGACTGAGAATTCGCATGAAACCAACAGATCCTGGAACGAGAGAAACGCAGTTCAAAACGGACACACGGGCAAGGAGAGACAGGCCGAAGGAAAAGAGAGCCAGGTAGAGAGAGAGAGAGAGAAAAAAAAAAAAGAGAGGGAAGGAGACGGAGAGGAAGGAACTTCGGGCAACAGGGAGGTCGGACGGCCTTCGGCAAGGGGAGACTTGCGGCCAGCGGCGTGTCCTTCGTGCCCCTTCGTAAGCTCATTTCCACACCTCATCAAGTTAGTAAACCCCTACGAGTGCCACTGGAACTGTACCAAAATCCGACGGCCCTGTCTCCAGAAGACCATACTGAGCCAGGAGCACACCGATGAAGAATGCCAGCGCCCTCTCGGCTGCATCCTTGGAATGATTGCACATGCTGGCAGAGTAAGACTTCTGTCCCGAGGGTGTCGGAGGCTCCACTTCTAGTTTGTCGATGCGCAACTACGGTTAAACAGTTAAACTGCGTTGTATAGCTGCACCTTATCTGCCGTACAGCTTGGAGCCTTGCACGCTGTGACTGCTTCTTTGAAGGCCACCATCCTCCCAGCACATGATGCGGCCTGGATTGCAGCGCATTCACGTGCACACACATGTTTTTCATCGACTCGGAAACCAGCGCGATCCAGTGTACAAACCAAATTGACCAGTGCCACGCAACGAACATGTAACATGAACACTAGGAGAGGCTCGGCAGTTTTGCCGTCGCGGCTGCTGTCCTGGTACTAGTAGCTTCGTGGCTGCGAGCCGGGTCAGTACTCCGCGAAGTTCTGATGCCCTGTCGAGCTCGCGTGCGCGCGAGCATCTGCCTCGCCCTTTAGGCCGGCCTGGCAAATGCAACAACCTTGGCTTCACAGCAATCTCAAACACGAGACTTGCTACCATTGCTGCCCATTGCCCAGCCATGGAACGCAAAGTGAAGTTGCCGGTGTCTGTGAACTGCCGCTGCTTGTTCTGCTCCGCAACAAAGCTTCGAGCCTGTCGTGCAGGAACCCTTGAGCTAAGCCCCGACTCCTCCTGCATTACATCTGATCTTGCCTTCATGTCGGCCAGATCCGCTTCTGGACCGACTTCAAAGACGGTGAAGTCTGCGGCTTCAGGTGAGCCCTTCTCCGCAGCGAGCGCCAAAGCGTCGTAGTGAATGCCGTCGTAGATTAGCATATATCGGCTCTTGTAGCCTTGCCCCTGAGCAGGATCACAAGGTTCGCGGGGGCTTGGTCCGCATGGCCTTCCCAGCACTTCCGTCTACGCTTGGCGAAAGGCCTCGCCGTGGAGGTCGCGTCGCATGGAGCAAATGTCATATGCGGCGATTTCCTTGGCCACCAGAAGCTGCATTCAGCAGGCACAACCGGAACGCAGGGATGGCGGTGGACAAGGACTTAAGCGATGGCATGTGCATCACAGGCTCACACTGGAAGTGCTCTGCTAAAACGCTGAGCTCGATGGCGCCTCCCCAGTTGTTCGCCTGCAGTGGGTCTCGAACATTCTCGAATGGGCCATCTCAACAGCACGGCACTCTCGAGAGAATTACCACTCCCGTCAAAAAGCAAACACATTGCCGTAATGCTCTTCTGCACACCTGTGACAGGCAAGCCTGGGCCAAGACACAAGAAGCTGAAGCCAAGCCAACCCTCGATCAAAAGAAGCGAGAACATTGCCTGCAAGATCCAATCGCAGTAATCTGCCTCGGCTGGACCACGTCATTTGAAGCGCACGGCGCTGCAGACAATTGCACAAGGCACAAAATACGCGGGGTGTTCATGCCCAGCTGCATTCGGCTTCGCCAAGAAAGCCTTGCATGGGCATGCTTCCTATGAACGTGCGTTGCAGACAAAAGGGGGCGTTCACTCACGCGACGGATCATCAGGCTGCAGGACATGCCCCACTGGGCCCCTAAGCGGCCCTAACCTCCCCAACCTCCGAATCGCCTCCTGTACTCCTCCAACTTGTCCCGAAATTGTCAAACCGCAATAAACACCGCGTGACTCTAAACCTTAACCGCACCTGCAACCTGATGTTGGACCTGCCTTTGCTCAAGCAGGCCCGCTGCAGAACACTGCTTCCCCCAATAGTTCAGTCGTCTGCTAGCGACTCCAATTCTGAACCATAACCCCAAGCCAACATCCAGGCAAAGAGCCTCGCAGTAGCGTTCCGGATCTGCGGCGATTCGCTCGGCAACAATCTTACGCAGCGCTGGTGCTTCACCACGCAACTTTTCCCGGACCTAGGCCATATAACACTCCAAGGACCCAGACGTCTGAGTTGTGAGCTGAAGACTTGCAGGGTTTAGGGCAGTTGAGGGCGTAAGCATTCGGAAACTGGGCTCTGCATGGAGTCTACATTCATGGAGACGAATGAGACGCATTCATTAGCCTTCGCGGGCTCGCGCTCTCTTGTAGCCATTCGCCGGTTCACCATGCTTGCAGGATCGCGAGTTTACGCATGTGTAGTACAGAGTTGCTACCATTTCCGGTGTTCACCCGGTGCACAGGCCCATTGGGAGCTACGCGTGGCTGCAATCACTTCGCGGTTTTCCAAGGGAGCCGGTTAGCAGGATTCCACTTGCCTTACTCGTACAACCACAAACCAAGTAGCAAGTTTTGCAAACCTGAGCGAAACAAGCAGTAGCACACAATCAGAGTCTGACACACACACACACACCGCGAGCGAGCCAGGCCCAAAAAGTGAGGAGAAGCCGTTGGAAACCATGCACATCTATGTTCAGAAGCACACTTTCTGACAAGGAGGCCACATGGGGGATAAGGGTCTTGAGCAAATCTTGCGAAGCATCGTTTGAGCAGCGAAGTACTCATGAAGACTGCCAAATGGAGAGATGTCACTCACTGCTGTAGTAAACTGCACTGTAGTAATTACCCTTGGCCGTGCCCTTTGTGCTTCTATTCTTCTTTGCCGAGGGGCATACCCAACAGCATTGAAGAGGCAACTATTGTCAGCCTCTATGACCCGGCGAACAACGATGCCTCTCGCACCCTCAGGCTCTACCTTGCAGGCGGGCGTGGCGTGCTACAACAAGCTGGCTGCTCCTCCTCCCGTACTCTGCACAGGCAATTCCTGAGGCAACAGCCTCACGGACGATGAGAGACTCCCCACTGCGCAGTCCAAGCCTCAGCATCAGAATGCTTTCCAGGAGTTGAAAAGCATAGCAGCCACCGTCTTCAGGCAGTGAATGCTGCGCTGAGCTTTGGTCGACGAAACCGTCGCCGACAGGTCCTTCCAAAACGTGGCACTGCACAACTCAACATGCTTGGTATTCTGACCGTGACCGGGTCCTTGGGAAGCTCCAGAGCCTTCGGCGGGAAGCCGGCGAGGAGCTGAACACAAGGCCGCGGGACACCCGATGCCTCAGCTTCCCCCGAGTTGCCAGGTGCTCTGACAACTTCACGGCGAGCGAGCCACGGCGGCTATCTCATCGAGAAAAGTATCGATGGGCTTGTCTGGAGGCACACCTGCCAGATTCCTACCAACACGCAACAACCTTGGTTTCGCACGTGCCTCGCAGGGTCGACTGGGAGGTCGGTCCCTTGACTCTGAAATCCATCAGTCGCAGACGTCTGCGGCATCAAGCTTCACAACTTGTCGGGGGTGGTTGCGGAGGTGTCAACTGCTACACCATGCTGTACGTGGGGTCTAGACTTAGATGGCGTGGTTCATTAATGACATGTTTCATGTGGTGGTTCAGCTGCTTGAGCTATCATGAAAAGTCGACTGGTTCGTGGCCAGCTGGTCCTACCGTCCGCCATAGTGACACGCACAAGGCCGAAATGCTGCCGCAACGTGTGATCAGCTCCATGGTGGGTGAAAGTTGAGACGAAGCCAGGGATCCAGCACTCCATCAAGCAAGAAGGAGGTCGTTGCACGGAACTGCAGGCTGGATCCAGCCTGACTAAGGACCCGCTGGTCGCAGCTGGAAGCACGTGCGCAAGACTTGGCCACGGACCATGCGATTCTCGTGGCTCCACTGAAGCACCTGACACCGATGCGCCTACTTCCCGTCAAGACTCGGAGCGAACTAAGTCCGGAGCCGCGCAGCTGCTCGGAAGTGGGTGTGCCTGTGCTCAAAGCCGCCGCAGAACGAGCTCGACTCGGCTCAGGTTCTCTCCTTGCTGCTCTGCACAAACTCTTGCAGCTTGGAGATCGGTCCCTGGCAGGTGTCAGGGGGATGTGCCAATGTGACTCGGGCTCGCGAACTGGTGGCTGAAACGCTCGGATCATCATAGACACAAGAGTACCGGCATCAGCAAACCTTGTCAGAAACAGTATGCGGCTGAGAACCGCCCTGCGAGGCCTTGGAGCTGCGGTTGCTGGTGTTGAGCGGGCTGCATGGCCCGTCCGAAGCAGTGGCCCCGCTGTTGCTCCTGCTGGGACACAGCTCATACAAATCCCCTCACTTGTCATGCCTGCCTGTGGTAGTTGCGCATCGCAGAGGGGCTGCCGGGGTAGAACTCCACCGGAGACATGGGGGAGAGCGCGGTTGGGGACAACGGATTCGGCGACATAGGCGACATCGCCGACATCGCGGAGGGTGAAATTGGCGACATCGGCGACATGGCCTGCGCAGTACACGGCATGATGGACTTCGTCAGGCGAGGTACAACCCAGACGCCGCAGGCGGTGTGGCATGGTTTCCACTTTTCCCTCAGATGCATTTGCCCACAAACCTTCAGCAGAACTTCAGCATCGCTAAAGACACCCGTTTGCCTGGCCCATCTGCTGCACTGGGAGTGGTGGCATCAGCAGCAGCATGGGACCCCCAGGTGACTGCGCAGGCCTGCATGCGAAAGGAAGACAAAAATATGAGCTTGCTGTTACCAGACAAAAAGCACAAGTACTTCTAGCTCCATAGGGCCAAGCTTTAGGGGATCAGTTGGGCATTGGTCGCATCATCAGCCATTCTCGACCAGTTCGTCGTGTTTCAACCCGTCTGTAGTTTGCACGCGGATACTTCACGGCGTGTTGACACGTGCTTCCTGCCTGTGGTGTACACATCTGGCCCACCCCGCAGACTTACACAGTCCGAAAGTTCGGCTCGGTCTGCTTCACGGCGAATGGCTTTCCCCGTTTTATCAGTTTGCTCGCACCTTTGCCTTCCAAGCAGAACCCTCGCAAGACAACACCACTGGCGGCATGGCTCGCGATGCTTTACCTCTACTCCCTGATTCAAACTACTGGCTTTTCGCATGGTGGTTCTCTGGCCTGACGTGGCCCGAGACTGGAAGGTCAACGCGACCCATGGTTCTCTTGAAAAGCGTCAGCATCGAAGTGAAGAAGCCACGGCTTTCCATGATTTTCTTCCGTTCCACTCTCCTGTCCATTAAGATGCCGCGCCTATACCTGTAGACATCCAAAGATTTCGGTGTGTTCGCACATGCAGTGCACACGCGAGCATACGTGAATCTCTTTCGCTCTGGCTGCGGCAGCACTGTGACAAACCCTCCAAGCCCCCGGCTGTGGCACATCATTGGGAGACGTTGCCCACAGTGGAGACGACAGCTGAGCATCACTGGTTGCATGACAGATGTCCAATCTGATCTGAGAAACAAACTCATTGCAGAGAAGTTAAGGTCTGATGACAGACCCAAGCGCCGGAAACATCGCGCACCTGTGCCTGCTGATGCATCATCTGGGACGGATCGACGTTGACCTTGCTGGGTCAGATACAGAAAACACAGTCTCTGCTTACAGGTGCTGAATGGCGTCGTGTTCTTCCAAGGCATCCGCTGAGTATTGCATGGTGGGCGGAACAGTGCAGTAGGCCATGTCTCTGCAGGCGTGTTGCCTAAGGCGCGGCAGATGTTCACACGTCCGGAAAGCCACTCAACTGCGCGGCAAAATGACAAAGCCACTGCATGCCAGTCGCCGAGACGTCGTCTTGCTGGTTCTATGTTCTCTGGAAAGCCGAAACTTCGGCGACGCGCATGCAGCCCATGCAAGTTTACCGTTTCAAGGTCTCACAACCTTGAGTCACATTATGCACTCTCATGGTGGATGGACGATGGACTCACATGTGTGCCGATCACAGAGGTCTCAGTGGCTACTTGTTCCAAGTTATGCAGAACTGCACGGCTCTTATTCACAAGCCATTCTTCATCTTCCCCATTGCAACACATCATCACAGCCTCGTCGTTGCGAAGAGCATTAACGGCGCTTAGGCAATGCCGTTGCGACACCGGCGTTAGACGCTATGGGATGCATGAATTTGAAAGCTTGCAGCAGGTCGTCCAGTCCCGGTCATTCAGATCTCCCAATCCATGCATGCCCGACATTGACGACATGCCGCGCTTCGGAGATCGATGGCAAGACTTCATGAATGCCCCAAGCCAACTTCCCCAAGATTGTGTTAGAGGAAAACTCATGAAGTCTGGCGGCGTCCGCCAAAAACTGCTACTACGATTCGACTATCTGAACACTTTGTGTCACGCTTCACTTGCAGAGAGGCCTCATTGAAAGCGGACCTCAAACGACGACGAACCTCAGTCGACCTGGGCGTGAAACTGCAACACAAAGGGAACAGTCGAAACGGCGGCGTCTCGAGTCGGAGACGCAATGCCCCAGGTGCTCTTCAAACACTTCCAACAGGAATCAGCGGAGCCTTTCAGGGCTTCCCCCGAGGGCCCAAGGGGGGATGCAGAACCCAAAGACAAGAGCATCTCAATGGACGCTCGGCGTCCGGCTCCGCTCTTGCACAGATCTGCCTGGCCCACAGATTATAGCACAAACTCTCACAGCTTCGGGGATCTGCGGCTGACATTGAAGATGCGCCGGGGGCTGATTCACACAGGGCTCGGGGGCATGGCTGACGCCTGCACGACATCAACAGTCCAAGCCTGAGCCAACCAATGACGCTGAAAGCACGTGCGAGCATCCCAGCCTGCAGACGGCAAGTGATAGGTGATCGGGATATTTCCGTCGGCCAAGAACATACGTGATCCTATAACTATAACTTGAGACACTAAGATTGCAAAAGCAGCTGCATTCTTCGCGAGCCGGGAACATGAGGTGGCAATGCACATCCTACCATGTGCTGACACACCGCATGCGGCATCCCTTGTGTTGCATTCCTGACCAGGAGTTTAGAGCTGCCATCTGTGCAGAACGTACTGCAAATACGTGGCTTGCTGTGTCCCTTCAAGCCTGGATGGTGGGCTGGAGAGTCGCACCAGTTCCAGAAAAACCAGCCATGGGATGCGTGGCCTGAAGACACCAACATCTTTCAGGTCTGATACAGAGTTACCTGTTCTCAGGAGGACGCTGTAGGCATCCAGTTGTGCGGCCGCAAAGGCTTTGTAAGCCTGATCCTGCGCCTCCCGGCGGAGAAGCTTCGGATGATTTTGAAAACGACCCAAACTCCCCTAAGAGTGGCCCAGTGGCCTCTTCTATGTCGGTCTGGGCAAGTGCCCTGTCGGGTAGAGCCAGGCTCCACTCGCCAACCACAGCCGGCCTCAGCCGACGAAAGGCTCGGGAAGCCCAAGGAAGCTCTTTCGAATTTGGAATTCTTTGGGGGCAGACACGCGCCGAAGAATCTTGCGATGGCGCTTGGCCATCCTGTCCACACCGGCACATGGTGTAGTAGCTTGATGCTTGCTATAGCTTGCTTCTCAAAGCCTCAGGTGACTTCCCAGCCCTTGGCGTTGCCACCAAGCGCCAAAGCCTGCTTCCGCCAGGCATTCTTTCAGCACCCCACCCCTTTTTGCAGCCAAGGAGCAGTGGTATAAGTGGAGGTCAAAGGCCACGTTCGCGTGGCTGGCGAAGCCGTCGAAGACGCGGTTCCACAGTCGCCAGATCTCAAGATTCAAGAAACAGCAGCTTGCATAATCTCGCACAGCACAACAGCTGAATCTCCGGCATGGCCTCATCTAGTCGCTCTGTCCTGTACACTGGCAACCTTAGGTTGCACATCCCTTCCGCAAAGCCTTCCGAAGACAGCATCAGACGGTCCGCCCACATCCGAGCTGGGCTTTGGACACGATGCTGACTTCATCTGGCGGCATGAAGGTTCGAATGGTTCGAACTGCCTTCAGCCGATTGAACAGGGCACGCTGGCATATCTGGAACGTCTTGCTGCCTCGTCATAGAACTGGCCAAGCACATCAGCTGGCACCTCGGCTCCCGGAATCCCGGCCGGAGCCCAAGGGTCTCGGATCGGACGCCACGCTTGGTGCGGAGCCTTCTCGCTGGGTTCGTTGCAGACGGCTATGCCGGACACCGCAGGGTGGCCTCAAGAAACAGCCAACCTGATCCGCTGCTTGGCGCTAGGCTGTTGTAAGCACTTTGGACAGATGGATATGTATCGGACCCTTGCGAAGCTACAAACGAAACAACGTGGCATCCTGAACCATGGCAAGGCCTTTGTAGCGTCGCGCAATGACTCTCAGAGCCTGGAATCTAGGGACGGCTGAACATGCAAGCGAAGGCTGATCCTGCGCAGGCTGGCCTCGATAGACTCATCGAGCCGCCAGTGCTCCCATCTCCAATCCTTTGCACGAAATCCCCAAGAGACCGCTCAAGCCTCTGTTGCTCTCTTCCCGGAGGCCTTGCGCTCTCGTCCACAGGGCTTCTCGCCGCCTGTGCAACGAGATCAGTCCGAGCCCAGCCAGCCAGCCAGCCATCCAGGACTCGTGCTTTCACCACCAGGAGCCCCATGAAGATCCAGAAGAACCTGGAGCCTCCGTGTGCAAAGGGCCGGGCACATACGAAATCGCTGATGATGAAGGCACCATCATGTTTCGCTGCTGAGCTGCACTACTATACCGAACTTCTGCGTCCTTAGTCCGTGTTGTTTTTACCAATGCCGGAACTTCTAGTCTGGTTCTTGATACTATGACTGCTTCGTTAACTAGTACTAATTTTGTTCCTGCTACGATTCCTTAGCTACCATCGTCCCTGCCTTTTCTCATTGTTAAAGCAAGTGACTATACACCAACATTGACACTCGAACTCAAGTTACGACAAATTTTGGCAATACTGCTGCTACGACGACGATGACGACGAAACGACTACTACTCCACCATGTCTACCACTGCTGCATCCGCGCCCCCCCTTGCTTGATGTTTCTAGTTTGACTGTCGTAGCTGGTGCTGATACTGGTCTCGGCGATAGTTCGTCAATGTCGTGAATCTACTACTAGAAACATGTCCATTCCTATTGCAACTCCTCTCACTACCGATGCCGTCATATCACTTGCCTCTTTTCATCTTTTGTACAATCGCGAGCCCTGCTAGCACGACCACTACCGTTTACATGGTTGGCCACACTGTTACGACCCTACGGGTTATCACTGTTCTCAGAGTCTTGATTTCCACGAATACTACTCCCAGCAGTATAACCATCCTCGCCAGTAGCATAAACTCATTAGTTTCAGCCTTGCATTTCGCGTCTTTTTCATCATGGTCATGATTAACGTTGTCATCAATCTCACTGCTTTCCCGAAGCCGATTACTACTACGATAATGATCGGTGTGTGTGTGAGAGAGTCACAGTCTTGGAACTGCTAAGACAGTTCCGTAGTTTCCTGCATGCGCACCTGAGAACATGTAATGTAGATAGATATATATATATATAGATAGATAGACAGACAGACAGACAGGCAGACAGACAGATGGACAGACAGACAGCGGCAGAGATAGATGAATAGGTAGGCAGGTAGGTAGACAGATAGACAGAGCGATTAATCGATGGATGGATAGATCAGTAGATAGATAAATGGATAGCTAGATAGACACACAGATACACAGGTAGACAGGTAGTTACATAGATAGATAGATTGATATACATGTACATAGGCAGATAGATAGGTAGATGGCTAGTATACCAAAAAAACATGCATGTTTTGTATTCGAGTATTTAGCATGACACCGCACTGTATCATATTTAAATATCTCATATCAAAATAGTCGTAGATGCTATTGCCGTTTATTCTCGTGTGTTCGATGATGCTCCATGATGTTATACTGTACAGCATATTACCATATTCTGTTGTGCTATGTCAGGTTGTAGTATTTTACAATATGTCATACTGCCCTATGGTATATCATATCGAACTAAACCTCTCATAGTGTACTGTTGCAGACTGCATGTACATCACACCAGTCTCTTCGCTTGTGATTTGTCCATGCTCATGCTGTACCACTATAGTGAACCCGCCATCAAACAGGGTGTGCAGAAAAAACCTACAACTCTATGCATTCACAAGGGGGGGCCCCCACAGCGTCTTCCGAAATCAAAGCAGAACAAGCAACCCCTTAAGCCCACAACCCGAACCCTAAACCCAAACCCCAAAGCTTCTTCTAAGGACTGGACCCCAACCGCTGGCACCAGGTCAAGGCCCGATCCAGGAAGTCCAGTCCTAGGCCCGTGACATTTCAGACTGAGGTCTTATTATAAATATAGGTATCATATAACCCCCCTAAATATAGGGGCTTTAAGAATTGCCTATACTATTTTGGGGTTCCTGAAAATCTTGTCTGGAATCAGCATCGATTCCTGTAATTGTAAGGGCCAACCAAGATCGTGATAAGAGACAGCAGGTTCGATACGATTTGCAATGAGAAGACTACATATGATGGCAATTGATTTCCTGAATGGTTCCTGTTGTTGCCAGCGCATGTACGAAGTAAGCTAGGGTTAAGAAGTGTGGGTTCGCGGTCTGGTGCTTTTGGGCTTTCGGCTGAAGATGCGAGCCTCAACAATGAGTCCCTTCCTCATAGTGTAGGTAGTACAGCGTCAGCTAAGGTCGCTGAGGCATAGATTAGGAAACAACACTTTTGAGCCCAGCGCCTGGGCCAACGTACAGCTCGCCCTTAGCCTTGCACAGTCTTGTGGATACCGCATGGGCACGACAGAGAGAGAGAGACAGAGAGAGAGAGAGACCCAAGTGTGCGGCGGGGCCAGTCACTATCCAGTAGCCGAACGGGATGCGCACTGCATTGAAACCTACACATCACTACATCTGCCGGATATGCTAGGACTTCCGGGAGACTCGACGCAATGAACTTCACAGATCCGCGTTTCCACACTTCGTTGAGATCGCAGCCCATCGATCGGATGTTGCGGAAGTCCTCTTCAGAAACGAAACTCGCTCGGTGGGCCTGTCAGGCACTTGCATGCAAATCCCTGTGAAAACTGAGGGCCACCCCGGCGCAGTCACGATACGATGATGAGCAATAAGCTGCCTATTTCCTGATTTGCTTCCGACCAAGATGTTCGCAGAGAGCGGGCAAAGAGATGGGCATGCCTGGATCGCCTCTGTGGTTTTCTGTGCGCCCAAATGCTTGCGCATTTTGTCAAGCAGCCGCCACCTCAGACTGCAACGACATACTCCACGAGGGCGGCCCGGTTCAACAGAAATCATTATCCGTGGCAGGGAGATGCGAAGGACTCATGAGACTGAATGGTGGCGGCGTGTAGGGCTGGAGGATGAGGGGAGGCCATCCTGGTCATGCTCTGAAGCTCGCCGGCCTGTGAGAGATATCAGAGCCGATATCCCTAGATCTTGTCGTGGCAAGTACCCTGGCCGAACCTGAAACAATGCTGAACACCGCGCCGGGCTCCGGGGCATTCCGGGGCTCCGGGCTCGCAGGTGGCCTCCGGACCAAACGTCTGGAAGAGCTCGTGACTGGGCCCGGGCTCTAGCAGCAGCCAGCCACCGAGATTCACACCTGAGGTTCTGCAACCAGAAAACACCGTGGGACCGTAGGAATAGGAGGACTTCAAAGGCTCCCGCCTCTGTAGGGAGGCCTCTTCCAATACAGGTGCCTCTACGTTCCCGGCCGCTGAAGGCGTGCAAGTGGTGGAAATGCAAGTGCCAGCTGCGCCGGCCTCTGCTGCTCAAGGAAGCGCGACAGGCTCGAGGCAGCCCGCCCCAGGTCCTGACACTCTGACACTTCAAAGAAGCTCAGTCGCGAGTCTTGCTATTTCATGTGACAGTCCTGCGACACTTCGCGCCAGTAGGCCACAGCACAAAGGGACAAAGTACGAACACGCGCCAAGACCACATCCTGCGGCAGGCACCCCAAACCAAGTGTTGCATGGCACTATCACGTCCTGCACAATGCCATGCATCTACGGGCTTCTATGAGCGTCCTCTGCAGGTGAGCCAGTGGCACATGCTGCCAGTGGCCTGGCAGGCCGCAGGCCGTCACGGGGCCTTCATATACACTCACAGCCGACAGCGTGCCTTTTGGTCGTGCCCTCCTTGCGCAGCGCCGCGCAAAGGGCAGGACCAAGACGCTCGCTGTGCCAGCCGTTGGCCTGCATCACGCTTCTGCCGCTTCTGCATGTCCCACAACGATAAGTTCGGCTCTCCAACTCTGCAGCCTGGGCCAGTGCCGATGCTAAGGTTGAAAGCGCTAGGCGTACCACCTCGGCAGCTGCCACATCGACTCTGTAAGGCACTTCAGACAAAGACAACTCTCGACGGACCTCCTCCGAGTTGGATGGGACATCTTCGGGTTGAGTGGACTGCGTCTGGCTCGGCCTGTCCAGTTAGCAACCAAGCAGCCGAGTGAGAAGACTGGGCCGCTTTGCAAGCTCTTCTGTTCGAGCTTCGCGCTCGCTTGCTCCCAGCATCATGGGGAATGCAGAGGCAGAAGTGTCACAGGCCTTGGTCGCCCAGCTACAAGTACGTAGATTCTAAGTAGATCCGATGCAGGTAGCGATGACTCCATGACATTCAATCACTTCATTGTGTGTACGCACCTGCTTTCCTTTCTGAATCGCGAGTGCGCCTGCAATCAGACTGCGTGAGCTTAGCCTGTTGTGGCCCTGTGTTGCATCTCCGCTGCAAAGGAATTTGTTGCTCGACACAGCTTCCGCAAGCTTTCCCCGGCTGCACGGTGCTTGAAGGGGCACTTTTATGCCCAGCAGCCAACTCGAAACTGCAGCAAACACTGCAGCTGATTTTGGCTGCTTTCCCAGCCTGTCTGCCTTGTGACGGACTTTGACACACTCGGACTTATGAAGGCTCTACCTTCGCGCGAGGGAAGTCGACGTCTTCAGCAGTCAAACCCACGACTAATTCTGCCACAGGCGTGGCATCATTAACAATCTGGCGCTCAACGCGAGACTCTGCGCTTTTTGGGAGGAGTCGTGGTGTCCTGCACAAGGAAGCAGCAGCATGCTCACATGGCTTGTGAATACAAGACAAAAGAGATCCCGGCTTCCCCATGGATCCTTGCTCTCTTCTTGGGGGGCTGAGGCCACCTCAGCTCTGCAAGCGAAAGCCTCGCATCGGCGTCACAACCTCTGAGTGGTTGGCCGGTCTTGCGCCGCCTTTTCGCAGCGAGCCAAAGGCAGCTCGCCACATCTTCTTCTGGGTATCAGTATCGAAGACGACTCCGCTATAGGTCAGCACCTCAGGGGAGGACGTCAAACATCACCAGGCGACTGCTTCAAGGGACCTTGCCAATGCAGCAAGTGACGACCAATCTATGGGGCCAGTTGAGCATGTAGCCAGATCCACCTGCACCTCGTTCGCGTTGAGTGCATAGATATTCACTATAAGAATAAATCGACTAAGTCTCCATGTCGGTGTGTGGCAGTTTCAATTGGCCAGCAAGGCACCGCCCCAGTGGACAGTGTGCAGCTGCGACCCCACCTGAAAGAGCAGCGACTGAGACTGCTTCTGTGGAAAAACTTCTGCCACTGCCGGTCTGACACCGAGAACGTCAAGCCGCTGTTCGGCGGTTGGCACCCTTGAACTTGACACCGATTTGGCCCAGTGGAGAAAAGCCAATGCCAGGCGTGTTCCAGACCCACAGCGGACGCCTGTTTAGGAGTATCCCAAGGCTGGGCTTTGGTTTTGCTGCACTCGCTTGGCCACGGCTAGTGCTGCAGAAATTCCCACCTCCGCTTCTCAGTGGTGAACTCGTTCAACCAGTCACGCCCGAGCAGCTGCACAGTCTTGGCTGTACGCTCTGGAAACGGCCCACGACTCTTGAACCGGACCTGGGCTCCCTTGGCTCCGGACGGCGGCCTTGAGAAGTCGCACACCATCCAGCTAGGCACGGAAAGATTACAGACACCCGTCTGGCGACACAGTGTGCACAACGTCGCGAGGGCACGCGCACCTCTCCGTTGTTGACAATCATCTGGAAGAATCGAGAGCAATCGGCAAGGTTGCTGACAAGCCCACCTCGCAGCGCATGTCACCAGGTATCTGCAGACGGAGATGCCCAAGGAATGAACGAGTGGATGATGCTAAGTATCAGCAGCAGCAGCCCTGCCTGCAACACTACAGATGCAGCCGCCACCCTGGATGACCTCTCCATGCGGACAAGCAGAATCACTAGACCTTTCACTGATCCCGTCCTTCGATGCCGGCCCACCGCGCAGAAACACAGAGGTTGGCATCGGATGCACGGATGACTTGTCCACTTCAGGCCTGCTAGACTGCCAGGGTCTTGAGTCAGTCTTTGTAAACACTGTAAAAGACTCTTGATACGGGCAACATCGAACGCCTCGCCAGCACGTTTCTGGACAGGTCTTCCATAATGCCGCTGCCGCCGACATCCGAAGTCACGAAGCGAACGGTCTTTGCTTTCCCATGCCAGGGTTCCCTGTGCGCAACACCATCAAGCATGGCATTTGCTGGAATCAAAGTCGCTGCAACGGCAGCAAAACGAAGCGGTAGCTTCAAGCTTGGAAACTGCCTCTTGTAAAGTGCGGCAAGCTTTGCAGCCTGTTCTTCCGGAACTGCAAAGAAGGTGCTGGCCATCCCTGCACCATGCATGATGGCATGATGGCATGGCATGGCAGCTTTCATAGGAACTCAGCGGGCCCCGCCCCAGCGGGGGGCCCGCTCCGGGCTCCCCAGCCCCCAGGCCTAAGGGCTCCAGCAGCTCCTCCCTGAGAAAGTCATCCAGCCGCTTCTTCGTGAGCACCTCGATGAGCCTCTGCAAAAAAAACACCACTTAGCAGACTTAGCCCTAGGAAAAGAGCCCCCAACCCCCAACCTTCCCAGCACATCTGAGCTGTAGCCGTATCCCCAGTCTTTGCCGGGCTGAAACCGCAAGGGTATTTTGGCCAGCTCTTCACACCATTCCTCGGGTAGGGTCTAAGCTCAAAGAGGCGCTCGCGGTACCACTGTCGCAGCTTTGGCTCTGCCAGAGAATGGATCTCCCCGGCATCCACCTTTCTCACCAACTCCACGTAGGTCGATTCGTAATCGTTCTCGGCCTCGTAGCCTCACTAGGAGTTTCTGAAAATTAGGGATACCTCATTTTGGGGGTCCTCATAATAAGGATCCTACTATTCGGGGGTCTCCTATTCTCGGAAACTCCCGACTAGGATTCAAGGGAACGGTTTCGAGCAGCACGAGCTCAGGGGTGTTTCTGATTCTGCCATGTCTTCTCCTACCCAGGCAGCATGCAACTCGGACAACCGAGGCAGCAACCAAAGCCAGGCCCGAATCCAATTCCGCTTGTGTGAGCAAGCAGGTCGCGCACCAGAATCGGGCGCAACAGTGGTTTTCTTTGCGGGCCGACAGCGGCATCTTTGAACTCTGGCAAATACTTCTCCACCGGATCATCGAGAAGGACTTCACCGCGCTCGAAGAGGATCAGGAAGCCTATCACCAGCACTGGCTTCGTCTGGGAGTAGAGCCGGAACAGCGTCTGAGAGTTCATGGCCACTTGGCCGGCCAGGTCTGAAAAACCGTGGGCCTCCGGGAGAATGCGTTTGGATCTAGTCCGGAAGTGGGAAGCAGGTGGTAGGACATTGCAGAGTGTGCCTCGAAGTGGATGACAGTACCCTCCTTGACCGCGCAAGCCATGACGCCTGGAAGACGTCCGGAGTCAACCTTCAGAACTCGATTTCCGTTTCGAAGGGACTGTGGGGTGAAATCTCTTCGTCGCACCTGTGACTTCAGCCGCAAGGCAGCTGCTCTGAGTGGCTGGGGGTCCATCTGCAGGCTCTTGGCCTTCAGGTGCAGAGACGATGATGATAACTGCTTAGTGGCAAGTGCTCTGCTCTCTGTGCTGCGGCCTTACGAACACCGACTTGTAGATCCTCCATGGCAGCGCTGGGAGGTCTCCCTGTTTTGATAAAGAGGCAAAGCTGTAGCAGAGCTGTAGCTGAGCTGAGCTCATCCTTGACGTATATCCTCAACGCAGTCTCTTGTGATGCTGGGCTGCCTTGTCTTGCATGGAGAAGACATTAGTGCAAACAGCTCCCGTAGCCAATGCTTGCAGGGGTGGCGAGACAGTGCCACCATTCCGTGTCTGCGAACGAAAGTTTAGCTGTTTAGCTGCTCTGAAACAGCATCCGAGCACTCTCGGCCTTGCTTCTGAGCATGATCAGCTTCTGCCTGTGACATAGCGCTTAGAAACGGAGATTCCAGACGAACTACACGGCGACTCCACCTGACCTGTGCTCTGGCAGCAGACCAGATGACTCGCGTCACTGCTCTGCAAACTGCAAGAGGCAGCAGGCCGTCCGCCTGGCACCACAGGGAGCTAGACAAAGCCCTGGCATCCTTCTCGAAAACACGACAGGCATGCCAAAGGTCCATGGTCGGCATCTGTCTCTGGGCAAGCTACCTCCGGATTGCTGGAGTGCTCGGTTTGCTCACTCGCCAGGTCGCTTGGGACGTGGCTGACAGCAGGCTGGGCTGGCAAGTCCTGCCTCAGATTCTTATATCACGGTCCCAAGTTCCCAAGGTAAATCAAGCGAATCAAGCGCAAGCTGGGGCCCTGGCTTGGACTTCGACTGCGCTCCTTCGGCAAGCAGCTCAGGTCCTCAGACCGGCGCGCCTGCAGGCAGTTCCTTGCAGTTCCTTGCAGCCTTGCTTCCGGTCGCAAGATGATGAAAGCTTTTGCCTCCACAAGACTCCGCCCGCTCGGCGGAGAGCCGAGACAACAACCTGGCGGACATCTCAACAGCTCATGATGCAGCACGAATTCGGGACCTTTGCAGACACGTGACACGTCATTACCCAACAATATCGTCATACTCAGGCCGTTTGTTGCGTTCTTCGCATAATCTGCTACTTGAACTTCCGCTCCAACAAACGAAGCCACATCACGAAGCATAGGTAGCTGCGATCTTGCGTGGTCAGGACAGAGCCCAACGGCGCCACTCACCGGGACGTTAAGCCGGCAAGCACAGGCTGGGCAGACCGTGCTTGGGCATTCTCCTCCCGCCACTTCGCTGACGGCGCTCGGCAGGCTGAAGTGGCTGTGGGTTTGCTCTGGATTCCGTGATGGCTATGTCAATGTTGTATGTACCTTTCCTGGGCGCGCTGCAAGATGCTGCAAGCGTGATCTCACCAGAAACGCCAACTACTGGATGGCCTTGCATGTTTTCCAATTTGAGCTAGAGCCCGTGGCCTCAAATCAAGTCGAGATCCACTAGCAAACTAGCAAGCCGAGCTCTTCTAGCCCCCTGGCTCCAGCTGCCAGCAGGTAAGGTAACGTAGCCTCTTTCTCTCAGGTGGTCTGAGGTCCAGAATTCCTACTCCGCATGATAAGTCTTAATGCACGATGCATGTGGCATACCGCAGTACCGCAGGTCTGGGGGTGCACGCGCACCCGCCTGCTCCAAGAGATCAGGGCTTGTCTAGGCTCCCTCAACGGTGATCTTGATCATCTGGACTGGGTCATTCGGGCAGTCCTCCGAAGCGAGAGAAAATAAACTCGCACCGTTAATGTCTAATGTCAATCTTGGAGTCCCACGTTTGTCGTCCGCACCTGGGAGATTTGTTCGATGAGGTCGTACCTGCTGCACTTCAACCATCCCACAGAGGAGAAACTTCGTGGGCAAATCTATTTTAAGGCGAGTAGACCGGCGTCACCCAGCAAATCTTACTCTGCATTGACATCCTCATTCTTCTACAGCTCCACAGCTTGTGCGAGCGCACCCCTCAACAACCTTGCCAAACACCGGATGTGCTGATGGCGAAGATCGGTCGAACCAGTTCAAGAAGCCTGGCAAGGCTCTCTTCAGAAGCTTCGCGTTCTGCGAAATCGGAAAACTTGCCAAGGCCACTGTTGTTGTTCACGTTGATGAAGAATTGGGAACCGCCGGAGTTGGGGCGCCCTGTGTTGGCCATGGACCTCGGTGTGAGGCATGCCTTGTCGTTTGAAGTGCGCAGTCCGCCCTTCCTGGCTCCAAGTGGCAGTGTGCCCGGCTCGTTGCCAAGCTTGGCAGTAAATTCATCCTCGATGTTTCCTGTCGGCAACAGCTCCAAAACGGCGAAGCCCTCAATAAGGCCATGGGCGCAGCCTCCGTTTGAGCGGCGAGCCTCCCGGCCGGAACCATCCAGGACCTGCTATGATTCGCAGAGTCTGCAAGGAGCCTACTGAAAGGCCGGTTTCTCGGCACGGTTCCTCAAAGCTTCCATCTGGCGGGCCGCCGGTGCCAGCCCTGGGGCTTCGAGGATCCTTCGCGTTCCTCACCCCAAGGGAGGCTCTGGGAGGCTCTGGTGATGTGCTGAGGCAGGCACGGGCAGCCGAACTGGCACATAAAGCCGGGGATCTCGGCGTGCAAACAAATTACCGTGTTCGACTCCCCCTTGTGCCGGCTCTACCTGGGCCTCTTGCGACTCGGTGGAAGTGGATTCCGTCATAGAATCCGGTCTTCGCCTTATGTGATGCCATTACACAACCACTCGTAGAGACATGCAACCTTCCTCCGAAATGCCATGATCTGTCGTGCCGGAGAGCCAAATCAATCCAATTGGAGGCAGTTAGAGGCATTTGGTCCATGTACAGCTCTACCTGCATGTCGAGCGACAATGAATGCAGATGTTGGCCACACGCAGAGCTCTGTACCGCCAGGGCTGGCGAGCATCTCCTTAACAATCTGTTTACGACGCATCATGCCTTGAACGTTCCCATGGAAGTCTCGCACGTGGCAACAGGGTTCGCCTCAGCCGAAACGGAAACGAGGTGCAAGTTGGAAAACCTATCACGAGATGTGAGCTTGGGAGCCGTGCTCGGCAAGCAACTGGGCTCGCAGAGGCCCGGCTGCGCTCCCTTGCACTCTTCCAAGCGTTCTCGATCTTACGCATGTTGCGGACACTGCGGTATAGCAGTCACGGCTTTTCAACACGAGCAGCTGATGGCTGACGGGCAACCTGCGATTGAAGCGATGAGCTGCTGCTGCACCCAGCACTCCGCAAGCCGCCCAGGCAAACCTTGGCAGCGGGGCAAGAGACTGCACGTTGTCTTTTTCCACAGCACCGGAACCCGGACACGCTTCCAGGAAGCGACGAAGACTCGGCACCGGCATTGGCCTTAGCGATGGCGGAGCAATGCAAGGTGTGGACGTGGTGACAACGCGGCTGAGACTCGGACAACTCTGGCCTTCCTGCCCTGCACATCGGCAGCCGTGAGCGTGAGCTGGTTTGTCTGCAGGTTGCCTGCAGCGCAAAGACCGCTTTCGAACGAAGCAGAACCGAGCTGGCACCTCGAAGCGCCGTGAAGGCAAAAGCACCCGATGCCTGCATCGGCGATGTTCAGCATGGTAGGCTGGACTGGAGGAGCGGTGGTGTCATCAGTGCGCTTTCGTCTACACGTCTCGATCACAGCTGGCTTTATAAGGCTTGGTCTTCAGCAAGCACGCAGTGGTAGAGGTGGCTGTGCAGGGCTGCGGGCTGGTCGTGGCTGTAGTGGCGAAAATCACGCTGTCGGAAGCTTGGCTCGGAAACAGCTTCGCTGTACCTCAATTTAAGCAGTTGTTGTGACTTCTTTTCAACATGAAGGAAATCGGGTGATCCGCCCATAATTAAAGAACTCTCTAGCCAAGCAGGCAGAAGAGTGATTGAAGCCATCACGCGATGCAATGTTTAGATAGCGCACTGAGATGGTGGACGTGGTTGCTGTCAGGCTCCTCATACATCTGAAGTACCCGGCCTGCATCAACGCGACAGCTGCTAGGAAGCCGCGCATGCTGCTGAGTGCTACAAAATTCGCCTGATCCGCTTCTATGTCTGCCGAAGTAAACAGTTGCCTCTTTCATGGCTGCACATCGCAACACTTTCACCAACCCTCTTCGCGCACTCAGGAGCCGTAGGTCTGCGTCTTCGCATGCAAGCTCTGTTTTGCAGCTTGAAATGGCAAGAGCAGCTCACGTTCGTCAGGCACCTGCCGAGCCGCTTCATGACTTCCGGAAGCTGACATGTGATAGTCGATAGCCGATAGCTGCAAGCACGATCCGCCTTGGGATTGCGATGCCATCGTATCGGAGACGGTCTGCTCTGCTTGGCTAGCTTCGTTTGCCGTGGCTTCCACAATCTGCAGCCAGTACAAGGCGAGGGGAACAAGGCGACGGCAGATTCCAAGTCCATCGACATGCTGCGCACCTCGTCCTTCACTTTCTCCTCCTCGGCCAAAATCTTCATTTCGGTGTCCTCGACATGGGTGAACCCCACTCTTGCAGGCCTTGCAACGCCTGGACGAAGTCAAAAGCATCGCAAGCCGCTAGAAAGACCCTCATAGGTTTCTGTGCTCTTCTTTAGCCATGCTGGCGGAGTCCTTAACCTTTTTGGCAGCTGCAATGGTCTTGTTTACCTTGACGTCCGTCTTCAGGAAGTTATTGACCTTCCATTCGACCTGGCGATCGTGTCCGTGAGACAACGAACTCATGCCTAAACTAACACTTAGGGAGGTGGCCTGCTTTGTCTGCTCCATCAGTATATGCTCCGCCATTGTCAAATTAGCCTGCCGGGTGGTCACGCGAAGATTTCTGAATTGGGCCATTGGAACTCACCGGGCCTGCATTTTCAAGAAGTGCTGCTTCAGCCTTTGAAGCCTCTCCGACATGTGGACGCAAGGTCTGGCGTGAGAACGACGCATGCACGTGGGCTGCCGCGGCCTGCGATTCAGCACTGTGTTCTCGATCATGTCCATCTCTGCCTGGCCACAACTTACAAGCCTGGTCCCGGCGCATAACGAGACAGCAAGAAAGCATGGCAACCATGGCTGACGGACCGCATGCTTCACGGCTTTGTTCAGCTGCCGCACAACTGCATCAGCGAAGGATCGAGTTGGACTGCATTCTCTCTTCCAGGTTACCCGTACGAACCGCCACGACCACGGCACCATTGCTTCTAGATCGACGGCTCAGACTGTTGCGTTGTCGCAGTGATTTACTCACAGCAATTACAATTTCATTAATTACCGCCTGATGTTCTTCCTCCTTCGCAAGCGTTGCAATGCTCACATTCCTCTGCTTCGCTGAGGCAAGCGGTTCATTGAGCTACGAGGAGAAAGCAGAACCTCCACTCAGCTCCGAGGCCAAGGATCGGAACCGGATACAACTGGTCATGGCTGCGCAGCCGGGAAACAAGGACAGGGCACCAGCGCATCCGAAGGCCCCGAAGGTCAAGGAAGAGACATGGGGTCGGCGGTAAGAAATCTTAGTCAGTAACTCCAGCGAGGAAGATGCCGTTGCGATTCCCAGGAAAAACAACTTGCCAACACTCGAAATTCCTTCTCGTGCCACCTCATCGTCATCCCTTCGTCATGCTCACCATCATCATCATGGTCCCAGTCATCCACAAGGAAACATACCGGCAGCAGGCGTACATGCCAGTTCCATGGTGATGCGAATACTGTGAAAATCTCACAGGGGCTCGTGTGAACAGGAGAATTCTGACCCAGGAAGTGCTGATGCGAAACGACTGACGACTCCGCACACAGAGACCGAGATCGCGCGCGCTGCGCCATCGTCCGAGGCCTTTGACGAACTCAGCCTTCTGCTCGTCGCTGAACTCCCCCTGCCTGCCTGCCAAGGACTCCAAGGGCTCATGGGGAATGGATCCCTAGAGAAAAGTCCCTATATAATCCCCAATAATCGTCTCGCAAGCGCATCCGGAACGCATCCGGATCGAGCCTGGGGGACCAACCTGAAAGCCAGACGGGGGTTCATGCCCAAAGTGATACGCAATGATGCCCGTTTGGCCCCTGGGGCTTTAAGGAAACTGCAGGGCCAGGGTCTCCTTGCGGACCGGGCTTTCCGATGTCACCTCAGGGTGTTGTTCCCTCTGACAACACTCTGAAAGGCCAGAAACTCCTTAGGTCCTTGCCTTCTGAGCCAGCCCGGCCAGGTGGCCTACAGTGGGCAGACGCGGAAACATGCGCAGCCGTTGCAGAGCATCTAAGAACGTTGCCCATCCGGCCCCACAGAATCTGCCATGTCGGTGGACGCTGTGCTATCGTCTCCGGGCCTCGAGCTCCCACCACGCAACATCTGAAGCGAGAAGGCGTTACGCATTTCGTGAAGTCGATCCCACCGAGGGCCCAGCGGTCCTGGAGGGCCCGGGGGGCCCTGGACTCCCACTGTGCCAGCTTCTCCCGCAGGCTGGGCAAAGCGAAATTATGCAGCGGCTTGCCACTTGCCGTTACCTACGGCTTCTCCTCGCTAAATGCGGCTTGTGTTAGAGACTTACCTGAACTTAGTTGCACTTGCACCAGCACAAGCAGCTCTAGTTTACTCCCATTTCCCGGTCAGTCAACTTATTGAAAGGGCTGTAGAAGTTTCTTGCAGTCGAACGCAGCGCTGTGTGAATCAGACTGTCTAGGATTCGTGGTCGTGCAGCAGAAGAGCAGCCAAGTTCTGAGAGCGCCGCCCCGGGATCGCCTTGCTGTGTCCATATGGTCTCCACGCTCTGCCAGGTCACTGATCCTTACACTGAGCCTCCCTGACTTTCATGCCCTGCCGTGCCTCTATCTGGCCGGTGGCATCCGTCAGCGGGACTTGCCACATCCTTCAAGGGCTCTCCTCCCCTCTTTCTCGGTACTTCGGTCGAGACGTCCCTTTAAGCTCCTCAGCTTATCTCCTGCGGCCGCTTCGAGCTCCGCCAAGGTACCTTGGTTTTCGACGCCCAGGTGCAGGGAGGATGGTCGAAGGATGTGACGAGATCCCCGCTGAACTGTCGTGGCTTCTCGAGTCGGGCAAGCTGTGCCTCTTTATTACCAGTTGAATCAGCATCTCTACCACATGAATGTGAGGGCCTCCAGTTCATGAGAGCTGAGGGCACCTGCAGCTGAGACCTCGCAGGAATTGCAGCTTCAGCCCGAAGGAGAGCAGTGACCAGCCTGCGTGTATCTCGACTTTGACTTCAATGCCTGTCCTCCAACTCCGAGCGCTTGCAAGCAGGCAAGCGTTAAGCCTAGGCCTAGGCAAGCAGGACAGAACGGGTCCTTCAGATGCGGAGGCGGCGCCTTGCTCCGCTTTGGCGCCCTGCTCCCGCCTCCCATGCGTTGAACAAAACCGCGTGGCGACCGTGCGAGATGCAGGCCGTGTCTTTGGAAGCAGGCTCTGCAAGCTTCCGACTTCCGGCCTCAACCAGTGCGATGAGGATGAAGATGCCGCCTCTGTCACGGAGCTTTGCGGCAAACACCGTCTCCCACGTTGCACTATGGCTGAAACCCTCTGGTCTCTGGTTAACTCTACAGGACTCTACAGCTCATCACGGGATTCCTTTGTTGTTGTTGATTTAAGCGGTCATGACATCGAAACCTGTGTATGTCGGAGCGTGGCAATTCACGCAGTGTCTGTCTCACTCATTCCAACCAGCTGCACTTCGATTCAACACCGCCCTCCTCGGATTCTCCGGAAGCCACGGCCAGCGTGAGGCACAGCAGGAGGACATGCGAAGGCATCCGCCGCACCTTGCCACCAAAGAGATTGGAAAGAGCAGCCCGGAAATTATTGTGTGTGCCTGGTACTTGCAGTAGTTTAGATCCATGGAAGACCAGCGCTTTGCTGGAATCTCTCCTGCTGTAAAGCTTGAGCCACGGACACCAGGGCCAACTGCTGGCTTTTCGCTGAAACCCTGCACAACATGCTGCCCTGCTTGGCTGCTGATCACTCCTCGTTTTGCCCTAAGAAGCCTACGAGAGTCTAGGGATGGACGCGCGGTCCATGAAAATTCGGAGTTCCTCCATCTGTCCGTTTGCCGCCGACAACTCACCACTCGACCTTCAAAAGTCAGTGTGGCTGTCAGCCTTTCTAAAACTCCCGCTTCAGGTCGTGGAGTCATCCGACAGCCTTAGCCCCGAAACGGTACTCAGTACTTGTACAACTCTTTCGGGTCCCAAAAATGGCTCTCTAAGTGCGTGGCTCCTCCAAGCCGGAGCCAGAGAATGGCAGCCGCCAGAAGTCAATGCCACCCCCTGCGGCTTCAGGCTGCAGGTGGCTGCTTCAAGTCATGCTTTCATGCAGACTTCAGAGTATCCCGACGAGAAGGAGAAAGGTCCTCTTGGTGCGGCTTCTTCGGCAGCTTCGGCGCATGCAGCCTCGCCTGCTGCGGCTGCTGCGGCCGCTTCGGCTGCTGCCGCTGCTGCTGATGCTGCGGCTGCTGCTGCCGCTGATGCTTTCGCTGATGCTGCCGCTGATGCTGCTAACGCTGACGGCGCTGCTGATCCTGCTGTGGCATCGTCTCCTGATGGAACACCAACTGCAACGACGGCAAATCCCATTCACCCTCCTTGCCTTCTGGAGCTTTTGCCCCAGAGTAGCCCTGTGCATCGAGCTCTTGGTCGTTACCTACCACCGCCACAACATTTGACGACAGTTCGATGGTAGTTCTGGCTGCAAAGGAATTTTTTGGCCGCCAACCCATCGGCAGACGCCAGAAATCCGCACCGCATCCTCCAGACATCAACAGCGGCCCATTCACTTCATGGTCTGCAGCTCCACACCTTGGCCTGGACTGTCCAGCTGAGCAGGCTCCAGCACAACCTCTTTGGTCCTGTGGTCGTTTCTGTCCGCAGGCCCAGAGAAGCGGTCGGGGCGAAGACAGAGAGCTGCAGCCGGCCTGGCCTTGAAATCGGACTGGCACAGTTTGCCACCTGGCAGATTCTTGCTGCAACGTAGACATGCCAAGGTCACCACCCCCAAACTGCCTCTGCTGGAAGCGGTTCAGACATGTCGCGACCTACAGGGAGCTGAGAATGGTACCCAGAAGGTCAGATCGGCCGAGCCCCGGAGCCATGCCGAGCCCCGGGCTTGCTTCGCCGGAACTTCCAGTTTTGCCCAGCTCGAGGGATTCGGCGGCAGCTGCACGCTCCCGCTCCAGCCGCGGAGCAGGTGCTGCAGGCGCCGGCATCTTTGCAGCTTCCGGCTGGAAGCCACCTCGCATGCGACATTCCAGCATGCACACTTCTTCTGTTCGCGCGTACTTTTTGTGCTGTAGCAGACATGCATCCTGCTTTGCCTCGGACCTTCTGCCATCACACGTTTGAAACTGCCTGGTACTTTTGGTGTTGACATCGTCCCACCAGTCCATTCTTTCTTGGTGCTTGTGCATCGAAGCCGCTTGGCACATCATCAGCGGGGCTGTGCGTGTCAACAAGCACGTCATCGCATGCCTTGCAGCCTTTCCGCGAACATAATCGGTTTTCGAGTGAGTTCGGCAGGCCTTGCAGCAAGTGGTTCCAGGAAAATGACGGACGAAACCGGCCCGAATAGAGGAGTGAACCGCTCAAAAACACACTGGAGAAGTTGCCAACACTGAGCAAACCGCGCGAACTCACAGAGAGTCTGAGAAAAGCAAACCTCTGCAAAGACTCAAAGACACTCACGGCTGTTCCGAGCAAACCCAGCAAGAGCCAACGGCTCGAAGCAATCTGCTGGCAACAGGCCAGAGAGTTCAAGCCGCTCGAAACAGGAGCAAACGAGACTGGAGAGGCTGAGGGAAAGGCGCAAACCGAAAGGGAAAGGGCCCGAGACTGAAAAAACAGCCTGCTCGACAGGATCAAGCACTGGACAGGGACCAGGGATGGATGGATGGATGGAGGGAGGGAGGGAGGGATGGGCGGCACGCGGATCTCGGGGAGCCTTCGCAAGCATCATCGGCAGCCCCCCGGCAAAGGTTCGAGGTCCCTGACCGGCCAGCCCAGGCAAACGTCCATGAGCTCCGAGGTGCCCACAGAGATGTCTAAGTGTGCAGGCAACACGGCAGAGGATCCTGGAACTGGGTCCACGCATCCTCCATTCTCACCCTGTGCTCTACAGGCGTGCATGTGTTTGTTCGACCACCCCTCAAAGAAGTAGCACACCGTGGATTGCACACCCTAGCTCTTGTAGAGGGATGTGACACCTCGCGCTTCTTGCACATC
The DNA here is from genome assembly GCA_003297005.1 of Symbiodinium sp. clade A Y106. Lineage (NCBI taxonomy): Eukaryota > Dinophyceae > Suessiales > Symbiodiniaceae > Symbiodinium > Symbiodinium sp. clade A. The sequence continues at coordinate 225,330 of BGNK01000117.1, read as the reverse complement.
CCATGGGGACGGTGTTCTGCCCGATTGAGACTGCTCTCTTCGCAGAAGGTTCAAAGGATCTTGAAGAGCTCTTCCCTACGCCGAGGCTCGGGCCATGCGGCCCAGGCTTTCCATCCACATCCATGGCTCCCTTCACGAGACGCAGCACGCCGCACGGAAGCGCTTTTAGGGGTACCTAGGCAGCCAGGCAGCCAGGCCTCGGTCTCGGAGGGCTCCCTTTGAGGCGGAGGCCCCAAAGGCGCCGGAAACCTTCGGGCTCTGCTCAAGGGACTTCCCTTTTTGCTTCATAGCTTTCACAGAGGAAAGGACTCGGACTGGGGTGAGGCTCCAAGGACTTGCTCGGGCTTCTCCAGCTCCTGCCAATCGTGTTGACCCCCTCCCCTCATCTCCCCTCTTCGAACGCCGACCAGGCAGGGATCTTGCATCTAGGAAACGGAAGGCCTTGGCCCTACAATAAACATGGCAGTTATTCCCGTCCTTGCCGCGACTGTCCGTAAGCAGTTGGCCAGCAGCTGACATCTCTGACCAAAACACCTCCGAGTTCAAGAGGAAGCGGGCACACGCATCCGACGAATGCACCACAGTTCAAACAAGAAGCACAATGCTCTTAGACAGCACTGCAAACTTCTCAGGGCGGGGATATTAAAAGATGCGGGTCACGTTGATGGCGCCACCAAAGCAGGCTTGCAAGCTCAGGCAAGTTTTGAACATGCTGCTCCCCTAGTTACCTTATGCACGAGTGAACTCGGCATGCCTCTGCATCCACTTCAGAGGCAATTCGCCAAAGGTGCGCAAAGCCCTGGCACAAGGAACCCTCAAGCGAAAGCTCGATAACCAGGCTGGACCATGCATGGACCACACCTCTTCCGCAGATGGTGCCTGCCACTTCTTCGCAAAGCCACGGATTACCTGCTCCAAGGCTACAGCCAGATAGAACAGTGAATGTTCGGCCGTCGCTCGCTGCCTTGAGAGATGCCTCATGCGGTGGAAGCGTATCTTGGCGGTGGCTTTTCAGAAAGACCCCTGCACTCAATGGGTTCGTCTTAGTCTTTGAGCCAAGAGACTGTGGGCAAAGCGTCGCAGCACCCGGCGACCACATTCGTGATCAGGCACATCGAGCCAAACGCAACCCATTTGGCCAGGCTCCAAGTCAAAGTCTTGGACCGCCAGCTGTGTCCAAATCGCCCGTTGTGCCACGTTGACGTTACATCGATCGATGACAATGCGGCCATTTGGCCGCCTCAAGGCAGCACGAGCTTCCTTCATGCAAGCTTGCCGGGAGCCAAGGCTGTCCTGGTTTACGACCACCCAATTCCCTCCAAGCCCAAGCCGCTGTGCCAAGGTGCTCTTGCCGCTTCCTGGCAAGCCACACAACACCAGCAACCTCAAGGCTGCCAGATCCACGGCCTGCTGCTGCGGCACAAACGGGAGAGCCTCAGCTCGCAGCGAAGCTGCTGCGACCTCGGCCATCTCCGCCATCTCCGCCACTTCGGCCCCTCGAGCCTCTTCTGCCTGTTGCTGCAGCATCTGCTCAAGCCAGGAGGCCCAGTCATCTGCCCACTCCACCGCATACTCACGGCCCTCTGGAATGGGTGCGAAGCCAGCGCCGTCATCGGCATTATCAGCTACGTCAGGGAGGTAGAAGTGCAGAATCTCGAGTAAGTCGGCGGCTATGGAAGCAATCTTGCTTGCAGCCTCAGGGCCCTGAGGGCACTGCGCTCGCAACCCATCCGGCAGCATCCAGACTGCGCAGCCGTGCTCAGAGCCAAAGCGGGAGATCTCTTCTGCGAGAGCCTCCATAACCGACCGATTGCGCTGACCGTAAAACCCTATGGGCGCTGGAAGGAGCAGCGTTTCCGTCTCAGCCTTGTCCTCCGGATTAGGAACACTTGGCATCCGCTTGGCCTCAACTTTGACATCGGCTGGTCGTGGCAGTTCACCTCGAGCGGCCGACATGCATGTTGACCTGAAAGGGCAAAAAGCTAGAAAACACTCTTTTGGCAAGCATAAAGAGCGTGCAAAACCTCCTAGTAGCCCTTCGATTCTTGGACATGGAGACTGATGTTGCAAGTCAAGTCTGCGAGGTGTCGACAGTCCGAGGGACTGGATCGCAGCTCACCGGAAGGACAAAATCCTTGCCCACCACCAAACAGGTTGGGAAGCACGGGTTCAATAAAAGGGACCGAGGCTTTGCCTCCTTCTTGGTACGCTGTGGTCTTGTCCAAAACTCCTTGCTTCTGAAGCAAAGTGGAGCGGAACTGGAGTAGCGCTGCCTCCTTGTCTCCCTGTGCATCTTAAAACTCTTCCTCTCTCCCATCCGCCAAGGTCTTGGTTTCTTCAATTTTCTTCAGAGCCCTGGATGGGCATTGCCCAAGAGTTTTGCGTTCCGTCAAGCCAGTATGAAACCGACAACTCACCGTGTGAACAACTGGAGTTTCCAACTTTCAATCAGATCAACCTCAAGCCGCCATGGGCCATCCGTTGTGTTCAGATGTGAAAGGGCTCTGACTGAGACTCATCCTTGCGCCCAGCCGTGGTCGCCACGTGAAACCCAGACCTTTACAAAGACCAGGGCCCGACTGCTTTGACGCGGTGGCTAGCGGTCGCCGTAGCCGTCTGGCATGTCCGCTGCTGCCGAATCCCTCATCTTTGATCTCCTGCCTCGTTGAATGGGGTTCTTGCGCACTGTGCTTTCTGTGTATGCTCTGTTTGCACATCGCGCGCGGACACTCTACTCGGGTGACAGGTGCTGCACGTCGACACAAACATAGACTCCGTCGGCGCGATTTACACCGACCTCGATGAGTGCGCTCTAGCATGAGGCTGCAGAGGCACCAGCAATGCGAGCCAACTCAGGAATTGTCTCGGGCCTGTGTTAGCTACTATAGAAGGCAGCAGGCTCATACTGCACGTGAAGCTGACTCCTGCAATCAACAAGCTAGCAGCAGGCTTCTTGGTGGAGCTCAGGCGCTGGCATCCACCTCCGCAAACAAGCAGCTGCTTCTTCGCGTCGCTGGTCTGGAGGTGGCTCTGGCTCATGTCCTAGTTCGCGTAAATGCTGCAAGCAGTCGTTCCAGCGGTCGAAGGAATCCCAGCAGATGGGACAGCAGAAACGAGCAGCACGCCGTGACCCGTGTGCTCCCAAAACGGGCTGTCGCATGGGCACTGGCGCAGCTTCGGGCGCCTTCTGTCGGAAGACGTCCAAGCGTGCACCACGCCGAAAACGAGCCCGGAAGCGGGCACTTGGGGCATCGTCATCGCTCTCGGCATCCTTCTCGGATTCCCCATCGGCTTGTCTGGGAGCCTTGGGGTCGTGCTCGCAAGCTGACCACCACAGAGGCAAGCCGTCTACTGCGACGATGATGTCTTCCGTGCAGAGGCCAGGCTGGCCAGGAACCTCCCCGATTTCACAGATCTTCAGGCCCTGGCTCACGGTCTCCAAGTGGAGGCCGGCTCCTTCTTCTTCGTCCACCAAGAGCTCCCTGCGAAAAGTCTGAGCAGGTGCCATCCAAAAACTCTGTGAAGAGGATGTCCGCGGAAGGTATGGCAACGGCTTCTCCGTTTCAGGCAAGGGTGGCCAAGAGCCACCTGCACAAACCTTCTCCAACGCCAGCGGCAGGACGGATGGCTTCGAGCGTGACGCAACGGAGCTCAGAAAGTTGCTACCAAGCTGCACATGTGGCGCCTCATTGAAGCTGGACTTCCTCTGCGGACCGTCAGTGCAGACGGCACGTAGGCCTGCACGCAGCCGGAGACGCCCGAGCAGACCGGCAGACTCCTGAACATTGTTCTGGTCCAGGCTGACCCAAGCAGGGGCAAAGAGGCCGCGCTTGTCCAGCCAGGGATAGGCTTCGAAAGGATGCAAGGCCAATGCGAGAAGAAGCTGTCCAGCCTCAGCTGCAAAGAGAGCAAAGGACATGTCCTCACACTTTTAGCTACAGACCCAGCATGACTCTAAACACACCAACTCTAACTCTGCGTGTCTGCCCGAACAGCATGGCGGCTGAGGCGCACCAGAACCTGTGATGTGGTTCTGTGAGAGATGGACTTCCTCGATGGCAGAGTGCTGTGCGCAGATCAGGGCTGCCAGCCACTCCATCGAAGCATCTCCCAACTTGTTGCGAGCCAAGCGGATAGCTCGACACCGGACCTCCTTGCGACGCAAGAGCCAGCGGAAGAGAAAGACAGCGCCCGGATCAGAGATGCTGTTGTCTGAGAGGTCGATTTCGAGCAGAGCACGCACAGGGGGCCGGTGCAGGCTCTCGCTGCTTTCGGCCGTGTCAAGCCGCTCACCACGCAGGTCTTCCAGCAGCCGGTCCAGGCTGGCCGTCACCGATGGGAGATCTGTATCCTGCACCGAAGCACCGAAGAAACATGACGGAGTTATTCCGACATGGGAGCGGGAGCTCAAGGTCTTTGAGCAAACACATGTACACACATGAAAATATGAGTAATTATATAGTATAGAATACATATATGTAAAAACACATATTACGGAGATCATCACCATTGCGAGCCGTACTCCTTTGCAAGATACCGAATTAGTACCTCTGAAGACCTTAAACAGCAAGTTGCAGCCTGGCCAAGATCCAAGATCCAACGGACGACAACACACGATGCTGACCATCCGCACAGACGTCGCGGGCAAAACAATCATCACAAGGAAACGAGCTGCAACTTACAAACTTCCAGCAACAACCGACAAAAGCACAAAGCGTTCAGCAGGAGTTCACACATGACGCAGAAGAGAGGCTTGCACGAAGCCTCCAACAAGATTTGTCAGGCGAAGTATTCCGCGGCTATGCAGCACATCCAACGTAGTGGGGGAGTTCTCGTAAGGATCCAAGAGCAACGGAGTTAACAGTGAACAGTGCAAATGCTGCATTCGACGAGACATCCGGCACAAGGCACAGCATCCCAAAAAGTGGTACGAGTAGGGCACGCAACATCCAGTGTCCTGCAGACCCATCCGGGCCAGAGGCACACAAAGGCTGGCAGCTCCAGGCGTTTGAAGGAGCTTAAGCCGGAAAAACTGTGCCCACCAGCTGCGCTGATTGTGCTGCTCCTGGGACTCGTCCTCGCTGCCCTCACTTTGGCTCGTGGCAGCTGACATGGGTTGTCTGTCACCATTTCTGTGAGGTGCCTCAGCCTCCATCCCATCTTCCACCCGTTTGGGCTTTTCAAAGACGCTGGCTGGAAGCATCGAGACGTCAGGGCCACTTCCGTCGCCGGGCGGTACCTCGATGTCCTGTTCACTGTAGCCCCTGTCCAAGTTCCGGTGCTGCGCATCCTGACAGGCAGAGAACAGCACAAAAACGGATCGCGCCGTACACTCGCGAGTGTCTCTGACCCGGCCTTCCGCTCCTTTTTGGAACACCCCAAAGTCTGCATACGCGCTCGGGCAGCTGCTAGTCGTGCCTCCTTGTCAGCCGACAGCTCCACCCGGAAGGCAAAACTCAAAAACGAGCCTTTGGCCTTGGACGGCTCTGTGATCAAAGGAGTGCTTAGGCTCGGCATGTTCGCCTCCCGAGAGCAGCGGCCACAAGCTTCTGAACCCAAGCCTTTCACTGTCAGCTAAGGCTTGGTCACATCCCTCTCTCTGAACAAATCTGCCCATTTTCTCCGGTTACCTCCCCGCTGTTTCGAGTGCTGTAGGACCTCCACTGAGTGCGCCGTCCTCGTTTGGAAAGGCAGAGAATACACGTTTTGAATGGAATTGTGCCCTCAATCTCTAGCTCCGTTGTTGCACGGCCAGAACTTGTAGCTTGCTTGACTGGGACCTTTGCCTGCTGTTGTAAATAGTAGCGAGGACGGCTGCTGTTGTTGCTGTGCTGTGCGGCATTATCCCTGCAATGAAACTTTACGGATAGGATGCAGTCTCTATCTCAGTCTGTGCCGCCCTCCTTTTGAAGCTTTGTAGATAGGGCCTTCTCTCTCCCAGTCTGGGTGCTCTCTACCCGACTCTACCCTACTGCTATTTCAATATCTACTTGAGTCACTGCCTTCGGCACAGAGTCCGCTTGCTCATACGCCAGCCTCAGTTCCAGACAGTGCGTGTTCCACGTGGATCGCTCTGAGGACCCAGTGAGGATCAGACAACGGCTTCCCGGAGAAGCAAATTTCGTCGCCTCATCCGGCGAGATTAGCAACCCCGAGTTCGACCCCCATTGGACCATTGCCCGTGGCCCCCACCGCTTGAACTCTCTGTGTCTTCACTTCGAGCTGCCCGGGGGGGCGCGGCCTGCCGGCAGCCCGCAACAGCAGAAGCCAAACAGATCCGTTCGCTCTTCGGCTCTTTACCGGCCTGTGCTTGCGCGAAGACCCTTTCTCTTTCTCTTTCTGCTCCGAAGCTTGGCATCGGAGGCCTGGATGTGTCCGCTCTGCAGAAGAGCACCAAGCTGGATGATGGGGCTGCAGCCGACAGGGAGGCTCGATGACATCCTTCTGCATGTCTCTGCCGGACCTGGCCGATATGAAGCACACTTTCATTCCCTGTCCTTCGAGGACCAAGGAAACCCAGGCGTGCCTGCAAGCTCCTTCCCCCAGCCTAGGAAGCAAGGACAGTGCCCTTCGCCCATGCGACGGCTTCTGCTACCACCAAGGTCTAGACCATTCGACAGGACCTCTTTGTGTGGGCTCTGCACTGCCATGCCCCATCACCGCCTCAAGCTTGCTTGCCCTTTCGCGCTCTCACCAGAGAAAAACCAACATAGGGCCTCGACTGATGACTCCGGACAGGCAGCTAGTGGCCTGCGTGTGACTAGTGAATCTGACGAGCCATAGCTGCACCTGTCCACTGGCCTGGAGCGCATCGAAGGTCACCTGACACTGGCCAAAGCACCCGTCCGGGAAGTGGCCGAAACTCTTGCGGTCAGTGGACGGGATTCCCCGTGAAAGACCCACGCACTGCAAGTTGATCTCAAGTGGCACACCAGCATGCCTGCACCTTGTGCTCGATGAGCTTCCCTGCCTTGGTAGCGACAAACACAAGACGAATACCTCGTGCATCTACGACAAGATGCGCACCAGCATGAGATGTAACTCGCCGAGCCATGGGGATCACGGCCAAAGAATGTGACAGGGCAACCAAACAGAAGCGCCTGTGCGCTGACGTTCTGCTGCTAGTCGAGCTGCTGACTTGCCCCATCTCGCGGCTTGCAACGGTCTCTTGCAGATGTGTGTGAAAGTCTCATGTTTGGACTGAGCTTGTCGACTGCGAGTGTTGCAGCTCGACGAATTTGACACCTCCGCCAGCTCGCAGATTTGGGGGGGCATCCCTGGCACGATCAGAGCTGCCTCTTTTCCATGTCCGAATGCCACAATTGGTTTGTCTGACAGGAACACGCAGCGTGTCCATTTCGTTCACACCTGAAACTCCAACTCAACATGTCTTCAGATGATTCACGGTGAGCCCTCATTCCCATGGAAACAGAACTCAACTCTTGTCAACATCCCCGTGTCTACTCGCTTTTGCTGAGAGCTGGGCTGCACTCTGCAATTTATAGCACGGCACAGCCTTGCTCTCAAACTGGTTCACGCCCCAGTTTTACTGGGTCGCCAGTGGGCATTAGTGGGTCGATGCTGCCATGGCGGCTTCCGCGTGATTCTACACCTTCTGGGTTGTGGAGGCAATTGGCCGTGTGGCAGGTGAGACAATGAAACACTGAAAAAGCCCTTTTGCCCAATTTTGGCACGAGCTTTCGATTCGCTTGGACATGCACCAGAACCAGCGAGGGTTAGATGTGATTCCGGCGAAGATCTCTGATACTCACCGGCTTTGCTAGCTAAGAAAAAATGCAGCCCGCTGCGTCGGCTGGGGAGCATGTCCGCGGAGGTACTACGTGGCGTCACTGGCAGCACTTGCACTTGTTTGCATCGTCTGCCTGACAGCTCTTTTCGGCATTTGGGCATGGAAAGAGCGATGTCGGTATGCCGGTGCAAAAACAACCGGCCACCCAGGAGTCAACTTGCTCAGACTAGACTTGTCTGGATTCGCCTGTCGTCTGGCCTAGGCGTGGTCTTCGCCTTCACCTTAGAGACAAGCAGAGCATGCTACTGCCAAGCTAGTAAAGGCGATGCTGACAATCAGGGAGCTTCGCTACGAGCTTGATCTGCTTGCAAAACTTGCAGACCATAGTCACACAGGTCTCTTGACGCACGGCAACGAATATTATTCAGTTTTTTGCGCATCGCTGCTGTTCAACATGTTCAACTCGTCTTGCTCGGCACAGGATCTTGCAGATGCACATTACCGAGCAGAACTCACAATGTTGAAAGCAGCCGCAGATGCTTGGGACAACACCAGGCCCTTGGAGATCCCGCCCGGTGGCATGTAGTTCTCCGGCAGACAAGGGCCCTGTGCATAGCGCAAGAAAGCTCCAAACGGCCCAGCTTCCCCAGTGGTCAGCAAGAGCCTTCCACTTGATCCGGCCGAGAGCTGGAAGTTCCCCCATCGCCGCACTCCTGCAACGGCCAGCACTCCCTCAATGCTGATATGAGTGTGATGCACACGGCCGGCGGCCGGCGGCCTGGCCTGGCCACCGAAGCGGGATCATGCTCGTCCAGCAGTCTTTGTGCGTGCTCCGGCTGAGACCTTAGTCCATTGCTTATACCCACCGACAGCAACTGCAGCACGGAGGCGCCCCCAAGCTGCCGGCATGATGGACCTGATCGCCGCCTCAGCCCTCTGGAATTCGAGGTGCTGTTTCTTGTAAAGATCGGCCTCATGGGCCGACACTTCGGATTCGGTCGCTTCCGGACTGTCGCGTCACAGGCCTTCAGGTTCTTGTTCCTCTGGATTAAGCGCTGAGAATCAAGCTGCCGGTGCCTTTCAAAATTCAAATTCAACACAAGGAACCCTCCGCCGCTCCGCCCGCCACCCTCCGCCCTTTGTCCATGCCTGATCTGCTCGCCACGATCCCGCTGAATCCTCTTCAGCAAGGCCTGGAGCGCCTGAAGCTCAGGGACCCTTCCTTCGATTCCTCTGCGTGTCATGCAATGATAATAATGATATTGGTGCAATGGGGGCTTTTTGGGTACTTTTAACAACGGTTCCAGCTTTTTGCGCCCAGCTGTGCGGGATTTTTGAGGAGCCTGACGGCTGCCTAGAGCAGCTCACGCTTGGCACCGCAAGCTTCGCTTCCGCATGCATTGCTGGATTGGCGGGGCCAGGCAGGACGGGGGGACCTGCAGGTTGCACAGTATGGCGGTAGCAGAGATCACCTGGAGCAAACTGCCCAGCCCAGCTTTGAAACAGTCTCGCAACTGTGCCACAGCACCGCTGGCAGGAATAGAGTTCCCAGGAATGCTTGAAGAGGCGATAGGGCTTCCACAAGGGTGATCGCTGCACATGCTGCAACAACTACGCGCTTGCGCATGACCCAAAGCCCGACCCCCCCGCAACCTTCTCTCATGCGAGCGACATCTAGAGATCTGACGCCCTGCACTGGCGGAGTCATCACGAGACTTTACATTCTCCTGTGCTGAACATGCTCATTGTCTTCCAGCAGGGCAACAGAAAGGGCTCGCCGCTCAAGTGGTGAAACCATTCAGGATGGACTTGTCCCTAACCTGATACTACCTGCAGACGAGTTCATTTCATGCAACAGATGCAGCTCGCGGTGTTGGCAACACCTGGCCTTGCTGAAAGGAAGCATAGCTTCGGCCACGATAACCTTGGTTTTCCGTTCGACGTCCGACTCGAAGCTTCAGAAATGTGAAGCCCCAAGCTGCAAGTCTCCTGTTGAGGATTCGGCTTGGAGGTAACGGGCAAGATTCACGAACCTTATTCACAGAAGGCCTCCTGGGGCCCCCTAGCAGCCCTAGCATGCTTGAGCTGAGCTGTGAAGCTGAGATCTTGGCTCACCAACTCCCATTCGTCCCCTTCCTTGCATAGCACGTGGGATCAGCTTCTTCCCTCAATTCACGCGTTCTCATTCGGCCACACTCATGCTCTGCCTTCAACAAGCGTATCATGTGCATCGAACGCTTGGCCTTAACCAGAGACCGTCCGCAAGCTAACATCAATTGCACCGACGTCTGATGCAACACACGGGGAGAAGGTCCACACGAACTTCTTCTTGCGTCGGCTGCGGGGCTTTTGTTAGGTCGGCTGCACCTCCAATGAGGAATATAGACAGACACAGCAGCTAAGCAAGTCTGCCTTCACGAACGAAGCCGAGACTGCTGAGGCAGCCACACCGCAGCGACTTGCAAATCAATGCTCTCGCTTCATCAAAGCTGACTCTGCCGTCTTTGTCCTGGTCAAAGAGCTGGGCTTGATGGCAAACAAGCACCTCAAGAGCCTCAGGGGCATCAAAAACGCGAACGTGGCTTTCCGGGCAGCGCATGTGGGGGTAAAGGCTAAAGCTAAGATCTGAATCTCACACACGTGCACTCTTCGACCTTCGAAGAGGCGCGGGCAAACCTTCATGCACCCTACCTCCCGGAGCTTGGAAGCTTTACAGCTTCGGGCCGAACTTGGCTTATCCAGGGCTGGGTGGCATTTTGGCATGAGCATTTGCGAGGGATGTGACCGACGCGGGCCCGAGAATCACGAGCATCGGACCGTTGCCACCGGGTCTTTGCGAGCATTGCTGGGCCGGGGCCGGTGACACCGATGTAGTTTCTTGCCGGAGCCGAATGCGGTCCTGGTCTGCCTGGACGAACATATTGGTCTTGACCTCATCCGCTGGTGACTTAAGCCAATCCTACCCTCCTCGTCTCTCTGCAGTACAGCAAGGAGCACCATTCTTAGCTGAACAGCCAGTCGTTTCCTCAGAGCCTTACGTGATCGAAGTAGTCCTTTGACCACAATCTCGTCTCAACCTGAATGCACAGGCATGATGACGAAAATGCAGCGCGGAGGTGCGCATTGCAGCTTCTTGCTCTAACATATCGTGCTCCAGCACCTCGTTCCAATAGCGATCCACCCTGTCGGCGGGCCAAGTCTTGGCCTCCCGATACACTGCAAAGCCTGTCTACTGCACATAAGAAATCATGAGATTCCCTGAGATCACTGAGATCCCTGCAGACTTTTCTCTAGCATTTCTTAGAGCATCTTCCTGGCAAGTTGCCAAAACACGCGGACCTCAATTACGGTTTTGCCGATCCATCCGAAGTCTCCAGTCCGCTGCAGAAGCATGCTGGACTGACCCAGAGTCCCCGCCTTGACAGGGAGACATGGATTTAGACTTACATGATGATGTGGAGGGCGGCCAGAATCCAGCAGATGGCTCAGAAGGGCCATGACGACTTACGTCTCTTGTACTCTCACGCTCTCACTGTATTTCGCAGATCCACTGGGGGTGCGGCGCTCTAGCTGCCTCCTTCGCATCTTCGGCAGAGGAGCCTGAGCAGTATCTGCCGCTCGCAGGAGTCCGGTTCCAGGAAAACACCGAGGCCCATGACCGTCAGCCCATAAGTAGGAGATGAAGTCATTGTACTTCACCTGAGAGGCTGAGCTTGCAGAGTAGAACCGAACCTCCGGTGTTGCAGTAAGCACTTCACAGACAAAAATCAGGGGCTTACAGCTCACACAGCTTACAGCTTACAGATTCAGAGAGCGAGCTCCGACGAGGTTGCTTTAGAGGCACGCGGCACCTCTCTGATCTCAGTTCGGGCCCCTGCTCCCCCGCCAGAGTCCGCACCGGCAGCCACGAAGAGCACCTGCAGGGAAAAGACGCTGCCTCCTGTTGCCTCTGCCTGCACCTGTGGCGCTTCGCGCTTCGAGCGGCTCTCCCGCCTCCAGATCCGACTCGGTGACTTGGGGCGTGAGCCTGGCGACTTTTCTCTGGTGTGCTTCGGGCCTTGCATGGACTCGAGGAGCCTCTGGAGAATGCGGATCAGCTGCTTGCGGCTAATCGTGCCGCATCCTTCGGAGACCATGTGTCCGCTAGTGTGTGTTGCTGACGGCGCCAGCCAAGCCTTGTACATCCCAGCTGCGGAAGGCCTGTAGATACGACAGGTGGACACAAGACGGCCAATCAGGGGGCCCACGGCCTCAAGTACTTTTTCGGAGAGGATAACCATTTTGGTGACGTCACCTCCTCGGAAGGTCAGCACTCAGCACATCCCCTATTCTCGGACCTGGTGCCTGTGAAAAGCTCTGAGCAGTTAGCATCCACGCAAGGGGGCCGCGATGGTTCGCTTCTTTGTACAATTTTGCCCCTGGCGGATTGGACGGCCCAACCCCAACTTGACGAGGATTTCCAAATCCGCCAGAGCTGCACCCCATCCGCCTGGGAGCAAGCGCCGGTTTCGAGCCAAAGACCACGGTCGCGACCAGCACAGAGTATGCAAAAGGCAATTCAAAGCCAACAAACGTCGGTCGAACAGCTGATACACACCCTTTTATCCTGTAGCGGCCTAGTCACCACAAAAGTAGCCCAAGCGATCGCTGCAAGAGAAACACTTGCCAAAAGCCCACTTTGGGTCATAACTGCCACCCTAATTTGAATCGGAGCTCTGGCGCACGAGAAAGTCCTCCAGAGCTCTCTCGAATGCTGCTACCTGCCGTGAATGAAGGCTTCAGTCTCACACCACGGCCTAGAGAGGAGAGAGGCTACAGGCTGCAAGGTCGCGCTGTGGCGACAAGCGGCACATCTCTCACTTACGGTTCTCGTCCATGAAGGACTTCATGAAGNGGCTTCAGTCTCACACCACGGCCTAGAGAGGAGAGAGGCTACAGGCTGCAAGGTCGCGCTGTGGCGACAAGCGGCACATCTCTCACTTACGGTTCTCGTCCATGAAGGACTTCATGAAGTCCGTCAGGGTCGCCACACCCTCAAGCGGCAGACCATTGTACAAGGATGCTCTGCATCCACCCACAGACCGGTGGCCGGCCAGGGTGTAGAGCTTGTGCTTCTTGGCTTCATCTAAGAACTTCTTCTCCAGCGCTTCATCCCCACCCTTGATTGTGAAAGGAACGTTCATTCGCGACCTCGCAGACTTCTCAACAGGGCACTGGTAGAAGCCGTCGGAGCCGTCGATCATGCCATACAGCATTCCGCTTTTCTTGTCGCTCTGCTCTGCCCAGTGGGCGAGGCCACCGACCTTCTTCGTGTACTTGAGGTACTCACCCATGACGTACATGGTGAAGCAAGCGGGAGTGTTGTACATGGAACCATTTTCGCCTGTCGTCTTGAAGCTGCAGTAGGTCGGGCAGATCTTCAGCTCCTTGCTACCATCGGCGAAATCCGGTCGCAAGAAGCCCACAGCCATGCCTGCGGGACCCAGATTCTTCTGGATGCCTGCATAGATGTACGCGTGCTTGCTAACCTCGATGGGCTTTGAGCAGAAGTTGGAAGACATGTCAGCCACCAGGGGCACGCTGCCAACGTCCGGTGTGTAGCTGAACTCGACCCCGTTCACGGTCTCATTGGCACAGTAGTGCACATAGGCAGCCTCTGGGTCCAACTTCCACTCCGACTGTTGAGGGATCGTTGTGAACTTGGTTGACTTGGTGTTGCAGGCCAACTGCCCGGTCCCGTACTTGTTGCATTCCTTGTGCGCCTTCTCACCCCACTGACCGGTGACGAGATAGTCCGCCTTGCCCTTGGTTCCGAGCATGTTCAGCGCGACCGTCGAGAACTGCAGGGTGGCACCTCCCTGCAACATCAGCACCTTGTAGTCGCTTGGCACGCCGAAGATGTCCCTCAAGTTCTTCTCTGCCTCTGCGGCAATGCCCATGAACTCCTTCGATCGGTGTGACATCTCCATGACGCTCATGCCAGAGCCCTTGTAGTTCACCATCTCGCGCTGGACCTCCTGCAGCACCTCCAGTGGCATGGCACTGGGACCCGCTGAGAAGTTGTACACGCGGCCCTCCGCCATCTTGTCNACGCTCATGCCAGAGCCCTTGTAGTTCACCATCTCGCGCTGGACCTCCTGCAGCACCTCCAGTGGCATGGCACTGGGACCCGCTGAGAAGTTGTACACGCGGCCCTCCGCCATCTTGTCCAAAGCGGGGTAAATACACCTAAAAGCACGCAGAGCCACCAAAAATGTCTTGCGGAATCAAGACCTTCATTACACCAGCTGCTAGGTCAAAGAAGTGTGTTGCGCTGCTCCATGTGCAAGTGATATGAGACCCAGCCATGACAGCTTCCCTGAATTGGCAGCCGTTTCGAGATGCTCGACTCTGGCTGCAAGAGAAACCTGCCAAAATCCCACCTAGTCCTAGTCAAGAAACATGTGGACCATAAAACACTAGATTTCGGAAGCTCAGAGAGAATCCTCCAGATCCCTCCTTGCCACCAATGACGCGCCGCGCATAGAGGCTGAGGCTTCAATGGCTTCAGTCTCACACCACGGCCTAGAGAGGAGAGAGGCTACAGGCTGCAAGGTCGCGCTGTGGCGACAAGCGGCACATCTCTCACTTACGGTTCTCGTCCATGAAGGACTTCATGAAGNACGCTCATGCCAGAGCCCTTGTAGTTCACCATCTCGCGCTGGACCTCCTGCAGCACCTCCAGTGGCATGGCACTGGGACCCGCTGAGAAGTTGTACACGCGGCCCTCCGCCATCTTGTCTGCGTCACTTCCCGCGAAATCTATCTACACTGGCACTGTCAAGCTGACAAAAATTGCTGCCACAGTTGTCGCAAATTCTGGCACGTTGTCGGAAATTGGCTGCTGCCAGGAACGTACACGCAGACAGACAGAGACAGAGAAAACGAGAGAGACACACATGCGTACACACACACACTCTACACAATGAGTTCAAAAGCAATTTGCTTGGTCTGCCTTCTGCTGCTGTGATCTCAATCGGGTTTCTTGTCTTTTGGCCTCAGAGAACAGACGGCTGCTGCTGAAGAAAAAATGCCGAAGCGATGCAAACTGCAGACTTGATTGTCAACTAGGGCCGTCACACTGTCACTTACCAAAGACCTGGCTTGTGTTGCCATGCTGTGATGCATCGCCTTCCAAGACAAAACATGGCAGTTCGGACGCACTGCGAGCTTGCTCCCATTGCTCCAATTGATCTCCATCTTCTTTTACCTCGACACAGCAAGATGGAAAACCGCTGAGTTTCTGAAGGCATTTGCACTGCGGACACAGGCCCGCACACGCAGACACACTCTCACGCTCACTCGCTACACCGCTACACCTCTTTGTGCACCGGCACCTTGCCTTCCACGCATCCTCATATTTTCCGAGCTTAGCCAGAGCCTGCCAAAAAGGGAGGTCGTCGCGGATCTCCAATTCCGTCTCTGCTGTGCCAGGCTGCCGGCCTCCTGCTTTCTTCGGAGCTCCAGCAGCTCCCTGGAGCACTTCACGCGCGGAGGCTGGTTTCGGATCATCTCCTCAAACTCCGCTTTTGTCGATGTTCTGCAAACACGGCGAAACAGAGCGTCCTGAAACCGTCCCAGCTCTTCGCCATGCTGCTCCTGATGCAAACACGTTTCGAACGGACCGGAATTTTGCCGAAGGCATCTGAAAAGACACAGACTGTGAGGCCCTGCCTTCAGCCGCTCGAGACCTGTGCTAGCAAGGGCATGTTAAAAATTTTGCTTGTTGATACTGCCTGCTGGTGTGGGTGATGTCGGTCCCGCCGACCCCACGTTTACAGGCCAGGCCAAACCATGCCAAGCCAAGCCATGGTAAAGCCAGAATATACAGAACTCTCAAAACCCTTGTCTAACAGAAGACCTTGGCCAACAGAAGACCCTGTTTAAAAAAAGCACTGTGAAGCAGAAGACCCTGTATAGCCGAAGACCTGTCCAACAGAGGACCCTGAGCAACAAGTAGCCTACAAGCCGAGCCAAGCCAAGCCAGTCTCAAACCAGAACTTTCAAAATCCTTGTACAACAACAGAAGACTCTATCTCGGCCCTGAAGAAACAGAGAGAGGGATGCCGAGCGAAACGCCGGGTTGGGCGAGGGAAGCACGGGACCCGAGGGAGACCGATTGGGGCCGAAGCTGTCAGGTGGCCCACTCAACTGAGCTTCCCACTCATGTAGGCTGTGGACTCATAATCTGCCTCAGAACACATGTAGGAGTTCCGCTCCCGCTTTCGACGTCTTCAACTCGGGTTGCTCACCATGTACTTGTCCCAGGCATTGGAGAATCCCAGAAACTGAGCTCGCTGGGCCTCGTGGAAGGAAACTGTTCGGGCCCACTGCAGTCCCTCTTCTTTTCCAGAGCCGCGCCTGCTCTACTTCCATCATCTCATGCTGCTGGGCCTGGTTTCATGTGGTTGCCAGGCAGCCTGCTACTCTCGAACTTCTGTAGAAAGGCGCCTGATCGACCAGGCGCCTCTGTCGCTCCTCCTCTTTTGTCCGAAGCTCCTGGTGTTCCACAAGCTCGGTACCGCCAGCAACATACAAAAAGAGAGGTTCTGGGAAGCCTCGTACTTCTTGCGGGCCTTCTGTGCTTCAACATACCTGTACTTCCAGGCATGCACTGCGTCAGGCCGCCTGAAGACCTAGTGAATTCAGAGTTTGGCCGGACGGCTGTAAACAGAACCTTTCACGCGGAGCAAACGATGCTGTTGGAGGCGGGATAGCCTGTTTGCAGGCTCTATGGACAGTGGAAGTCGAACTGTACACGCACCCACGGTGCCCGCATCAATCCGTTGATAATGGCAGGATTGCCCGTCTCTGCTTCGCAGAGCGGACCTAGGTAACCTAGCTACGTTTAATCCGCCAGGCTGAATAACATGTCGGGCAGATTCACGTTCTTTTTGCTAATGCCGCTACCTTCGGATGACTCACATCTTCTGCTCGGTCAAACGAAACAAACGCTTCGGGAAACAGGCCCGGCACCAGCGCTTCGGCGGTCGACACATGACAAATCCAAGCGGCGGATGGAGATCCGCGCTGCTCTGCTGAGTGTGTCATTTGCGTGATGAGTGCATCTCATCACCGCGGAATAAGTCCTGGTTCAACTGCGTCGGAGCTCTTGTGGAAGGTATGCAGACATTCGGCACCTCCTCCAGCAACTGCAAGATCTGCAGCTTCATCCAGCTGCCTGACATATCTGCCAGTGCACCGGCATTAAAGATTCACGGACTGAAACCCTGCCAGTGCACACACGCTGAGATACACACCAATTGGGTTGTTCTGAAGCTCAATCGTCCAACCGCGTCCTGTCTGCAACAGATAGCAAGTCTAAACTCTCAAGGAGCTCACTGCTGAATGAGCCGGCCTTTACGCGGATTCTTTCTCAGTGCAGCAGCCAATCTCTTTGCCCCTTCGTCCTCCGGTCACATATTGTGCTGAGGAGAAACATACAGAGAAGAGACTGACAGACCGCCAGTTGGCCTCGCAGCCGATGCTGGCAAGGGAAAGCCGAAATGGTGCCTGATGCAAAGCAGCATGCCAGGTGCACAGGTCACACTTACAAGCTGCACCACTCTCGCATCGGCCTGCTGCCAGAAGGGCAACTCGTCTGCCAGGAGATCCACACCCTCTCTCCCAATGCCCATATTTCCCGACAAGTCCACGTGTCTCAAGGAGGAGATCCAAGCCCAGCCTGACATCTTCCACTTCACGGGCGCAATAGTATGCCCAATTCTTCGAAAGAGCCTTCTGCCAAAGCCTGCGCCCCTGCTGGGCCGATGTTGTTTCCGGACAAGAGGAGCTCCTGCAAGTCGGGGACGATTCTGCCACAAAGCTCTGCACCGAAGTTGGGCCTGCAGTTTTGCTGCTTCCCGGAGCTTTCTTCCCAGAGCCAGGGTCGCCGCCTGTTCCATGTTACGAGCAATTCAGCCTCCCACTCACCCATTTGGCGCGGCTGCTTGAGTTGATGATTGGCCCACAATGGATCACATTCGTAGCGAAGTTGCCTCTGTTACGTGTCATACAATCGCAGACATAACCGTCTCCAAAGCAATCGAGAAGTGCCACTGTGTGGGCATGGGTTCCTGCGCTGCCCTGTGCGCATCCCCGGCCTCTCCCAGCTCTGCTTGCCGGAGGTCCTGAGTCCGGCTCACGGGTCTCTGCCTTCCATGCCCTCCCTGTGAGCCCCCCAAATGCGACCGAAACCGCGAGGATGCGAAGGTTGCGCCCGAGGCCGTTCGCGAGCTGTTCTCCCTCAGACAGGGACTGGAACAGGAAGAATGGCCGCTCTGGTGTCTGCTAGATTCCTTGTAGTTGCAAGCCGGGATGCTCCCGCATCACCCAGGGGGTTGCACCCTAGACGAGCTACCTCCATAGATCCGATGACGGGTACCTAGGACATACCCAAACTGCCATGACTTTGACTGGCGAAGCAGCAAGCTAAGAGAGGAGCCAAGGCTTTGCAGCCTTCAAGACCTGATGGAAAGGCATGTCGCATGACTGCCATGACTGCCTCGAGTCAGGCACAACATGCTTTTGTGATTTAGTGCATCTGGTCACCGATCCGGTTGGTGCGCAGATCCCAGACGTTGAGACGATTCGGAGCACCGATGCCCTCTGGATCTAGAGCCTTCAGGCAACATGCCAACCGAGCAACGCACTCATGTTGCACATGGAACCTAAGATGTTATGCGCCTTTGCTAAAAGCTTGCACGACGCATCGCCAAGCTTGTTGTGTCGGAAGCCCCAACTGCCTTGATGACACGTTTTGCACGTTACCGATCATCACGGCAAACCCACCAATCGCAGTGAAATCCAAACGACATGACACTTTCTTGCTCGACATGCAGCGGATGCGATTGCCAATGTCCTTGCCCAGGCTGAGCAGCGAATCAAAGCCGGCCTCGAAAGCACCCTTCCGTCTTCCGTGGCATGGCAAAGCTGTCTGCATCATTACAGGACCGAGCCGATTGACAGACATGAAATCTGAAAGGCACCCTCTTCGTAGACACCGCAGGCATTCAAGGCTTGAGTGGGCCTCCGTGATGCAGTTCAGCTCCAGCGTCAGCACTTCCAAACGAACCGGGCGCTTCTTCGTCAAGGCTGCCTCAGGCTTGCTCTCACGTTCCGGCTGGAGAGCACCCTGAAGCCTCTTCTTACACCTGACCCGGCTGCTTGCCACACTAGCGTGCACCCAAGATACTGCTAAGTTTTGAGCACCCAGGTCAGTCAGCCCATTATGCGACAGGTCCAGGATCTGGAGATGTTGGATGGGCAGACTCTGCGACAGATAGCCCGCCCCGGGGTCCAGCTTCTCCCAGCCGGCTGCATGAATGTTCACTTCCAGGAGGCCAGCAGCACATGCAAGCCACTTCGAGAAGGATACAACATCTAAGCCTGGCAGATGCAGGCGCCATGCAGCTGAGAGCATCTCACGTAGAGTCGTGAAGCGCCGTCTCCCTTCTCGGCCTGAAGTCCCTTTCTGAACGGCCGTTCGCAGCGATGGATCGATCAGCAGCGACCTGGTCGTCTGTGGCCAGATGTGGTGTGTAGCCTCGACAGAGCGGCAGAGAAAACGCGGCTCGCACCGGGTCGCATCTTCGACTTCAGGCAAGTCTCTGAACGCACTGTCGCTGCTTTCACGTGAGGAGCTCGGAGCTTGCACTCCACCCAGCAATGCCGTGCTGCTGCGGTACAGCAGGCTGACACTGACGTGACCTCAAGCTGTGTCTGGGACGTAGTCTGCCTCCTATGTATTTCTCAAACGTCGCAAACTTGCTCCCATGGCTTGAGTCTATGTGAGACCCAGCGGCATGTCTCGCATCCAGGAACTCAAAGATTCGCAGAACCGTGCTGCACGCCGTGTCGCGGTGGCTCAGGTAGCTCGCAGCCGTGTGCAGGTTGTTGTCGAGGACCTGTCAGCTGGTCCTTTCTGATCAGCCTGAACTTGCTCGGAGCCACTAAGTGCACGGCTGTCAAGCCATGTCCCATCCGGTGTCGCCTCAATTCAGCCACGAGCACCCGCAAAGAAAGTTCCACAAATGAGGTTAAGGGTGCTGCCCAATCTCTGCCCTCTGGTCATAGTTCGCTTTCACGGAATTAAAGGCCTTGCAACATGCCACGAGCTGAGAACGCAGCAGAAGCTAGAGAGGGTTATTCCACCCCTGCCTTCTCAAGACTTCCTATGTTCTTTGCCAGCTTTTTTATGCGACATTGACGCAGCGAGGCCATGGTGTGCTCCAGAGAAACTTCAGCTTCGTCCGGCCATGAGCATCTGCAGAGCGGACAGCACAAGCGTCGCCGCGTCTCGGCATGAAGATTTTGCATCGCTGCTTCCAGCAAGGCAACAGCTTTGAATCCTGTGCCCATCTCACCTGAAGCAGACGACGAGATCCATCAATGCCGGGATGCCGAGTACAAAGCAAAAGCGCGAAGGACAAGAATGTCAAAGAAAAGCCAAGTCTAGCAAGCTCGCAGGACAGCAGCAGCGACAAGGTCCAGGATTGAAGCAAAGAGGATGAAAGGGGCAATTACCGCTAAACACTAGCTGCATCAGCGTCACGGACTTGCTCTTTTCGCAGTGGCCCAGGGGTCTCGTCCGAGAGGGGAAGGGCCAGGATGCTGCCCAGGAAGTGGAGCATGCAGTGGTAGTGCAGCCTACCAGGGATCCAGAATCCACAGATCGCCAAGGTTCTCATACGACTGCAGCTGACCCAGCTGACCGCCTGTGCCCCTGGCCGCACGGGTAGCTGAAGCTGCAATCGTCCTGAGCAGTTGACCGCCACAGCCAGTCAGGGTTCACAATCCTTGGAGCTGCTCATCTTCTTCTTGCTGCCAACGGGCAAGTCCCTCTAGACAAATCGAGCACAACTCTTGATCGTGCCCTGCATGTTCAACCTTACGCTTCCCAGACAAGCACATCTCGCTCCAATGAGGGCAGAGTGTCGTCTGTTGTGTCTCGTCCATTCCGCTCCCACGGAAACAACGAGCAACATGAGCGGCATGCTCCAGGAACTGAGCACACCACCGCATCATCTTTGGACGCAACAACTCCCGAGGGCTGTTCCCCCGCTTCGACCTGCGATTGACCACTTTCGCATCCTGCTGCATTTCGTTTAGAGGATGACCTCACTGGTACTTCGCCTGAACTGGTGGAGGTAGTGGCTGGAGTCGGGAGAGGTCTGCTGTTGGAGATCTCCTGCAGCCAGGCAATGCCCCAAATGCCTTGCACGTTGCGCCGCGGGAAAATCTCGCCTTGTCCCGAAACCGCGGCTTGAGCGTAGCGTCAGCTTGGCAGACTGAGATCTGACAGGAGGCCTTGAAGTTTGAAGGTGTATCGGTGTATCGAAATGCCCAGGGAAAGCTACGGCAGCTACGGCCTGGGGCCCTGGGGTCTCTGCAGGCGCCTTGCTGACATGTAGGTAGGTCTCAGCAGGTCATGACCTCACTCGTCGATTCGGCGCTCCGATGGCATCGTTAGAAGTCGCCCCTGTTTCTCAAGGTTCCGACACAGGATCGCTTTCGAAAGTCACGACGACTCAGCCGGAAAAATAGAAAGGAGCGCTGAGCCACCACGACTGCAGACACCAAAAGCTCAGAGGACAGACGAATCATGTCACTTAACACCCAACCCACCTTTACATGGCTCGCCCTGGCGCACTCCCCGTTCGACTCACACTGCTTCCGGTAGGCGTTGAGCCTTTTCAGCCTCGGCCAAGCAGCACTCAGAGACTGACGAAGTGAACATGGCGTGGGGATGCGACAAAGTCAGTGGTGTGGTGGTCTCGCTGTCTGGTTCCCGGTCCTGGCTCTCCTCCACCTTGCCAAGTTTCGCATCGCACGAAGCGTTGCAGTTGCCCCCAGCATCTTGGCCGCTTGCTCTCTTCAAGGTCTGGACGACTTCCTCGAAGGTGGTGAGCTCCACTGCACCGCTACCTCTGTGCAGACCCGCAACTGCGCAAAGCTGATGACAGCTGATGGCGTGAGCTCGCCGCCGCTCAGTTGCCGGGCAACCTCACCCACAGGATCGATTGCAAACACGAACCGGCTAGGAGTGCTAGCGGCCAGACGGCCAGAGAAGCCATGGGCAGCGGCCTCTCTGCCGACTTGGAGGTCTCGTCCCAGATTCACGATCAAGTCCGGAACTCTCTCGACTCGGACCTTCCCGCGGCGCATCGGCGAAAGCAATGAGGCCCGGGCAAACCTGTTGGCTCTCCGACCTTTCCAGAACCGTTGTGGTCGTACTCAGCGAAGATCTGCTGAATGCTACTTATCTGGCCCTGGTACCTGCAAAAGCACTGCTTCCTGAATTATGTTTCTTCATGCTTTCTCTCACCACTCGTCTGCCCCTACCTAGTGCCGTAAAGTTATTCTGGCAGTGTGTGTCCTCGTGCAACACACGGCACGACGACATGACAGGGAGAGCAATTAATTAGCTGAATGCCGGTGATTGCGGTCTGCCCGCTGTCTCTTCAAGGGGCACTCGTCATCCGGAGAAGGGCCACCTTTCTGCCCCGTGTCCGCGCTTGTGCCTTTGGCACCATTTGCTCTTGCGTGCTGCGAGTATGTCGCTGTCAGCCCGTGCTTGGACTCCCACTCATCGCCCGGAGCCAAGAGGGACGAGGAAGGCCGCGGCCTCAGCTCCGCACATCCGCACATGCAATCGGTCCCTTTCTATCACCGAACGCTCGAGAGGCCGAGAGGCTCAGGCCAAGGCTCTCCCTGGGAGGGCCAAGTCCCGTCCTACTCCCCGCCCGGCCCGTGCCTGCCCAAAGCCAAAGCCAAAGCCGCAGCCGGCATCGCGGACACTGACTGCCGAGCTCGGCTGGCCATGTCGTGCATCAATATAACGGACTTGGCTTTTTCTTCACAGCACGTCCACGTAAACTTGCTGCCAAAACCCTCGACACTACGCATCTGTCCTTTCCACGCACTGTACAGAGAGCGCGATCCAAGGTCCCTTGCCTGTGTTGCAAGTGGATCCCAAGCACGGGTCGACGGCGCGAGGATCTCAGCTTCAACTCGACTTCGAAGGCTCAATGCAAGGCTCGTCTTCAAGGACCTTGCCGGCACAAAACTTTGCAAAGCGAACCGTGTGGAAAGGCATCCCGAGCACAAAGCCCAGGGAAGAGACAGCAGTCAATCCGTCTTGCCAGCACCTCGGGACTTGGGACACGTTCCCGCAAGTTCCCGCATCACAAGTCGATACTGTACTACAGAATGCATACGACTACGACGTCCGGACGCCAGGCTTTAAGGGAGTGGCCATTCGGCATGGGCTGCTGAGTCTCGCGGGGTTCCTGTGACACCACAGTGACGCACCGAGACTCGCACAGTACTGCTACAAATAGCTTTGTACCCGCCTCAGCCGAAGTGCTTGCCCCCACCGCCTTCAACACTCTCAAGACGTCTAGGTGACCAGCCGGTGCGATTTGCTCCCTGCTCTAGCAGCCCTGATCTGACGGAGACCAGAGAGGTGCCTGCAGGAACTTTGGGTAAAACTGCTTGTCGATCGAGTGGTGCACATCCTGCACAGCTTTCGCAAATTTTCCAATCCCAACACTCACCATGGCCAATTCGCATGACAGCCGTTTCTACGTGCGCAGCATGGCTTCAGACAGCTTGCGCAGGCCCCCAAGTCCAGGAGACATCTCCTCCAAGGGACTGGGCAGCATACAGAAGCTCTGAAGCACGTTGTGCTACCGGTAGAGGTCTGCAACATCCTGGAGCGCTACCTGCTACCTGATACCTGTGCCTATGCGTGTGGAAGAATTTACAGGTCGGCGCGTCCTCGAAGGCCGGGAGCGAGACGGTTGGAATGCCAGACAACCACGGGGGAAATGGAAATGGGACATCATCGGGGAAGCCAACGAGGACTGCGCAGACGGGACTGAGGCGGTCCACGACTCTTTGGGCTGCGCGCTCGCCTGGTCCGGGCCAATGCACCACGAGGAACACGCCAGTGTCGGCCTCTGCGAGCGCAGCCATGTCCTGGCGCAGCTGCTGGAGGCCCGCCATGGTCGCCTTGAAGTGGTCCCGCCAATCCTCTCGATCGGGAGAGCTGCCGATAAGCATCTGGAGGCCAGAAGACACCGCCGAAGGTACCGCCGCTTGCTTCGCAGCTTTCACCAGCTCCTGGAGACGGAGAACTCCTCCCAGACCTTCGGCCACAGCGGGAGGCACACTTTGCAGTTGCACTGCAAGGGCAGGAGCTCCTGCGTCCACTACGGCACGCATCGGTTCCTTGGAGCTTTGCAAGAGCTGGGCTAGTGCAACAGGCATCTCTGCCCCGGGAGGTGGCTGGACACAATCCAGAACACCCAGCAACTCTTGCATCGGCATGCCCATCGCTGCAACAAGCCGTGCACCGGTGCCATCCTCCAACAAGGAACGCCAGCGCTTTGCTGCTAGAAGTTCCTCCAGAAACTCGCGTGTGGTCCAAGCACACAGCTGTGCCGCAGCAATGGAGGCCTGGCACACCTGCTGTTCCTTTTGAACTGGAGCCTCCAGCCACAGCAGGCTCCGCCCATCGCTTGGGAGCTCACGCCTCGGCTAAGAACAGGGACACAGGGACACTTAAGTGGTCAAGTTCTGCTACGTAAATGCTAACGAGGTGCTCACCAAGCACGTCTGCCATACCGTGAACAGGGTCATCAGCATCCACCAGCAAGGAAGGCCCCTGGTTGCATGCACGTGCTAATGCGGCAGCAGCTGCCACAGAGGCACGGCCCCGGGCATTGCTTCCCGATACGAAGAGAACTCGTCGTTCACACAAGGCATCCACGAAACGCGAGGAGGCTTGCGAGTGAAAGCGCCGGAGGGCACCAGGTGCCACTATTCTTTCGAGAGTGGACCAACGTCCAACAGGGACCATTGTGATGCCTTTGTGCATGCCGGGCTGGCTGCGCAGTGTTCGACTGGCTACCGTAGATCTATAGAGTCTATGGAGTGTAACATAGTGAGTGTCGCTTAGCATTTTGTTTTTGAACAGACATGAAGGCTGCTCCTGTTGGCCATACAGCTCTGCGGAATGCCAGTGCTTCGTACGGCTCAAGCCACCTCAAACAGAGAGAGAGAGAGAGAACAGAGAGAGAGAGAGAGAGACAGAGAACGGGCAAGAAGAGCACAATAGCGGGTCACTACAAACAGGTGTGGATCTATGTCTTGTACTGGTAGTCAATATGAGCACACCATGACCAAAATCCCTTCGCGTGTGTTTGCACACCTGTTTGAAGATCCGTCCTTCAGCTTGCTGTGCCACAACCATAGAGCACCCTGCCAGATAGCACGGCCACAACAACCATGCCATTTCAGATGAGGCAGGATCGCGAGCTCGGATCAAGAGGCCTTGTAGCTGGGATGCACCAGCCACAGAAGGCATAGGGTCTTGAACTCGAGGTACCTGTCAAATCGTAAGAGATTTCGATTCGACACGCTCAGCTGTGTCTTTCGCATACAGGGCACAGCGGCACGTACTCCACGACGAGGGCCAGAAGCGTGCTCTCAAGCTGCAGGAAGCTGGCGCGAGGATTCATACTTCTTTCAAAAGAGGCTCCTGAGGCTCATGAAAGTCTCCCACCTGGCACAGATCATCCAGTAGAAGGTCCACTGCGTCAGTTGGTGGCTCGACGGCTTGTCCTTCCAGAACCCGACCAAGCGCACACTCGCTTGGCCCTTACACGAGCACCCATAGGACCCATCTCCCTGGCCTGTAACAGCAGGCGCGCCGTCTCGTAGCCGGGATAGCAGTACTGCGGGGCAGGCGGTGACATGGTTGGAGCTGCAAGGGCCACTTTAAAAATTCCAGGCGAATAGCATGAACAATATATGCATAATTCCCAGAGTCGAGCACGCGAATGAGGGCACACACGCTCATTGCCACACCCACAGCCAGAGCTGACAATACCGTTGCTGATAAGGACATCTTTAGTTCTTACCGGCGCGGAAGAAAAGGCGTCCTCTCCCGAGAGAAGCAAACGGCAGATGCGGTATTTCTGTAGCTGTACAGAATCCAGTACGACTTTATAGTGAAGCCTGCGACTACTACCTACGGCCTTACCTCCATGGATGTAAGGAGCTAGGAGCTACTGAAGCTGATGCCTCGAAATCACTCAAAAGGCGGCATCCCGTCCTGCACTGCAAAGTTGACCATTCCGATGTACGGTATCATTCTCACCTGCACAGATGTAGCTGACCGAAGCACCCTTCCCTAGAGGGACAGCATGTACTGCTCGGCGCCTCCCCGAGCCTGATGTGGAAAAAAGCTCCACCCTATGCCCTACCGCCCTACCCACAAGAATGCTTGCTTGCTTGTGGGCCGTAAAGGCAAAAGTGGGTTAGCGCGCAAAGTAAAAGATGCAGGATAGAACGCGAGGTTCAGATGGCAGTCTCGTGAGGCAAACCAGTGACTGACCTGGTGCCACTGTGAGCTGGGGCTTTTTCGTCATCGCCGATTTTCTGCAGAACTTCGACCTCGTCCCCTGGCAGCAGGCCGGTCAGACTCCAGCTCGCCACCTTGGTCCACGGGGCCGGGAGGACCGGAGCGCCTAACTGGCCCAACTTCTGCTGAGATCCCAGGCTGTAGCCACGGCCACGGGTACGACCGCCACGACCGCCACGATCTCCACGACCTCCTCGAGCCCGGGGCGCTGCCTCGGATCCTCGGAAGAACGGTGTTGGGGCGACTTGAAGGCTCTCGGCGCACACTGCTTGTCCTGCCTGCATTTTTCTGCCCAAGCCTCGCATGCTCAGAAGCTTCGCAAGGGGCTCATTCCATGGATACAAAACATACCCAGCCTTCCCGAGAAGGCAATGCCGGCTCGCTGGCAGTGAGGCTTTGACTGCTCGTGCCTCACTCCCAAGCTTCCCTTGCAGTTGCCCGGATCGCTGTGTTGAGCGTGGCTGCTTTGAACCACGGTTTTGCCACATGCCACATGGAGAAGTGAGCAGAAAATACAGGCCGTGAGTACGGCGAGCGTGAGCCTGCCCAGAGAAGGAAAGCTGCCCTGCATGGCAAAGACCCGATCTTGAAAAGCGAAGACGTGATGATGCTGGACGGACACAGGATGAAATTGGCGTCCAAACTTGGAGTGCAGGGGGTCGATGCTACGATGACCTGCAGGTTCAGCTCCACAACGTCGCGATCACACGGGGTACACAGTTTGCGGGAAATTTCTTGGACCACGCTTCTGCTGAATCTCACAGAGGACCCACTCACAACACCCAGAAGTTGGATTCGCAGCATAGATACAGCGACACTTGGTGGTGTTTGCTGCAAGCAGCTCAGTGTCGCCTTGGCACCCGGTCAGTTGTAACTTGAAGCCCAAAGAACAACGTGGTCCCTGTCCAGGTTGCGTGTTGCGATGCCTGTTCTTAAGCTGGACGCAATCGTCGATTTTCTCGGGCCAGGCTCTCGGAACTATGATCCTTGTGCCCCGGACTTCTCAATTTCGGGGTCTCCTTGCACAGCCCAAGGAGCTCTGAGGGCTGAGGGCGCGGCTCTAGCATCTGTTCCTTTGAGGTGAAAGCCTGCAAGGCTCGAGGATCCAAGACTCTGTCCGCGCCAGCATGCGCGGTGCCACCGCGGTGCCACCGCGGTGCCTTCGAGCATGTCTCGCACCAGAAGTTAAAGCCGGCCCAGCGAGCAACGTTTGCATCCGTCAGATGCCAAAAGTGGCACCTCGCACGCAGAGTCTGGGATGCACATGACTGCACGTGGAGCTTGGCCTTCCAGGAGGTCGCTTACATCCACCGCGCCTTGCAGACACCGGCATGAGAACATGGTGCCTTGGGCGTGTATCCTGCTCACTGCTGTCGCAGCAAACCAACCGAGAATCCTGCGAGCATGCCAACATATCCTGACACTTCGAAGACTCAGTGCTGCACTGATGGAAGTCTTTGCAGCGTGGGATGTTCAGGCCTTCAAAAGGATAGGAATTCGAATGGTGGCCAATTACTTACAGTCACCGGGCCTGCGATCACATCGGCCAGCTTCCTCGGTTGTGAGCGCTGCACGGACCTTCCTCCCTTCCGTACTCCGTTTCTTGCGCCGGTATGATTTCCGGACTCGTTGAAGACAGCAAAAACATGATGCCATCCAGACCAAGCTCTGGCTGAACTTTCGGAGAGGAAGCTCGCGCAACACCTGCAGCTGGCGCAGCTGCATCACAGTCGCGTGGTGAACTCAAACGTCCTGGAAGCGCTTGAACTAAACTAGAGAATCTTAGAAAATCCTACCACCATGGTGAAGCAAGTTGCGAGTGATATTCATAATGATGCACCTTCCTAGCCTTGTTTGCCCAACAGAATCTTAACTGCCTCCCACTGGCTCAATGTGCCCAAGGTGCAATGTGCATGCTGTGAACCACTGGCTCTGGAGGTCAACAGTTTTTGTCTAAGTTGTTCGGGTGCGCGCACATTCAGTGGCTTTCAGCTACAACCAGGACTTGACACGGAAAGTGACTCGAAGGACCAGCAACCTTTGCGGGGTTGACATCGATGACCCTTATAACTACCGGGGACCTACCACGACCATCCCCGTCCCGCCGCCTGCGCACGCTCTTCGTTCGTCAACTTCTGTGGGCTAACGTGCAGAAACTTGCAATCCTGTCGTAGGAGCACTCAATTGGATTCAAATTGGCATGCGAGTCTTTCAGGCTCGCCTCGAAGTGGCAAGCCCCCTCGAAGTAGCGAAAGCACACAGCGTTTCGAGACGCCCTGTCCTGAAGACTTCATATTATGTTCGGAATATTGAGCTGCATTCTCTGGCTTACGCCTTCGCGTGGCTTCATGACCGTCCGAAAGCAGCCTCTTGTTGGAATCACTGGATCAAATGCATCAGCTTCCCTACGTGCTAGGCAGGGTGGTGTTAGGTCTTGCGCGCACTCTTGGCCGCAAATACTACACCGCAAAAAGTCTTTTCTCAAGGCGTGGGCTGTACAGCTTTCCCACATGGGCGCCACGAGAGTGAATGTAAACATCCGGGATGTTGAATGTGCAGCACAGTTCACAAACACTCTGGCAATGCCCCCTTCGGGGTACGGGTTGTGCATTAACTGACATGAGCCAAACAAAGTGCCGTCCAGAGCTGGCTGGCATACTCGAAACGGTGTTGGCCCTGCCCTGTGCCTACAAAGCAATGGGTGCAGATGTTGAGGACTCAGAACACTCTTTCGTGAACTTCCGACCACCTTAGAACACAAGCATCTCAAGATTTGCCGCGCCAACGAAATAAACTCAGCGGAGCTGCTTTGGGGACTTTCCTGTTGGAAGCACCTTGCAACAGCCGAGCAGAGCGATCAGAGGTTTGCACATATCGGACTCACTGCGCCCAAGGTGCACAGAACCGGCCAGCATGCGAGGCCCTGCTTCCAGTGCAGCAACCACCTCTTCAGAGGCCTGCTGGCACAGCAGAGCTCATGGAGGAGGGAATTCAAAACACATCACGGCTCACAGACTCGCTAAACATGCGCAGCTCGTTGGTGTCGCTTGTTCTCGCTGCTTTGGGAGTTGTTCTCAAAGTTCTGTGTTCTCCCCAGATATCAAAGCCCAGGGACTTGAAACGGAAGAGCGACTTCTGTAAGTATGCTCAGGATGCGCTTGCTGCATAGGAGCCCGAATTAAAAGGACTACATGTGGCCCTGCACCGCAAGCCGGTCAAGTTTTGAGGAAACTGGACAATCTGTACAATTGTTACTCTCTGTATACACATCCGTGGCACTCCGAGAATTCCTCGCCAGTCTGAGCCGAGAGAAAGAGAAAGGCAGAGAGAGTACTCACGGCTAGAGCTCTTGATGCGAAGGCCCTGCGAGACTCTCCGTCTCTCAAGCGCCGCCGTCTGTTCCATGAAGCCAGCTCGGTGAACTCACGGCACAGATGATGTCCAGCGCGGAAAGAACGCCTACAATCTCTTTCTGGTCATGTCTCGCGCTGAGAACCACCAAATGATGGACGCCGAGTTCGCTCATGAGCTCTGCAGCTTCCAAAAGGGACTGCGATTCCAGGATGCTTCTTCCGGGAGCTGTGAAGTGTTCAGCTGCAGTCAAACCATTCAGAAAGCCTTGCACTCGTATGTTGTCACCAGTTTGGCACTCTGAGAAAGTTCGCATCGCATCCGAAATCGTGATGACACCATGAATATGTCTGCCCTCGTCCTCAGGATTGAGGACATTCTCCCCTTCGACATCGCCGAGTCCTTCCACCACCAAGACACAATTCTGCCTGGACTCGTACATGATACGGTACGCATCTATGAGTTTGTCGCCGAGACGGCAGGTTGCGACGTTTGCACGTGGCTTCATTGCCTGCACGAGTCAAAAACAAACGTTGAAAGTGCTGTTGGGGAGCGAACACTTGAGACAAACGCAAAGAAGGGCTTACTAAAAGGCCTCCTTGACTTCCACGAACACGGCATCCCTGCTCCTCTTGGGCAGGTTGCTGATAAAGCTTTTGGCCTTCGTTCGACAAATGGCACACAAACTGAGGGATTGAACGAGCAGGCAAGCTGAGGCTAGCTGGAAAGTGCAGACAAAGCTACCACATCAAGATCTGACACCAAGTGAGGTTGCGAACCGTTGGAGACGAGCAAGTGATGGCAGGCGTAGCCCGAGTCCTTCTCCGCTTGGCAAGCCATTCTCTCGGCAGCTTTTAAAAGGCTCATTGCCGGGGTCATGGTCAAAGCGTTCACCATGCATCCTGGGAGTCGGGCTTGTCCTCCACGCAACCACAAATCGAGTTGAATGTCACGGTCAATGCCATCCATCAGGGCGGCCAGGATGTCATTCTCCGTGATAACTCCCAGGACTTCCCCCTCGTGCATCACGAGGGTTCCTGTATGACCGGATGCGATAAGCTGATCGCAGGCATCTCCCAAAGTCGTCGAAATTGTGCACGTCTGCGTGCAAAGGACAACTTCACCCAGCGAGCGGCATGTCTTCTCTCGAGATCTCGAGCGAGAGGCCCTCGCATGCAAAGTCATGCTTTCCTTTGGCTTACCATGCGAAGCTTCGATCTGCGTCTGTAGCTGCAAACAGCAGCGGAGAGAAGCTCCCCAGAGGCTTCCCAACTGCACGAATGCATCTCCAACTGTGCTGCAAGATCGGCCTCGTATCCGAGCCGGCATAAGTTGGCAAACAGAATCCTTGGAGGCAAGAACAGCCTTTTCAACATGAACTGAGATGTCACCTCCAAGAGCCTGGCGGTGTGAGCCATAAGTAGTTGGCTCCAGAAAGATGCGGGAACTTTGGCCCGCAGTTGCCTCGGAAACCGCCGGGCGACCGCACGCGACCAAGAGAACAAGTGACCCAACCCGCCTTCCGCCAGGCACAAGCAAAGGTTGTCTTTCTGCCGAGGTGCATCCAATGCCGTGGCAGCAGTCGCAGCAGCAAAAACCTCCGAGGTCTTCGGCTTCCAGGGCTTGCCTCGTCTTCAAGTCAAGCAC
This sequence comes from Symbiodinium sp. clade A Y106, assembly GCA_003297005.1. NCBI lineage: Eukaryota > Dinophyceae > Suessiales > Symbiodiniaceae > Symbiodinium > Symbiodinium sp. clade A. The sequence continues at coordinate 194,113 of BGNK01000117.1, read as the reverse complement.
TACGTCACTACGCACATGCTGGACAGCCAAGAAAAGGGTTGGCCTGCAGCCCAAAGTCCTGCCCGAGCTCGGTCTTCCTGACTTGACCTGGTCCGCAAGCCACGGCCTTAACGCCTGCGGAGACTGCGAAGGCTGGCCTCTTCCTCCGTCAACAAAGAGCCAGCCTCCCCATGGCGTGCCGCAGGTGTCGCCACGTGCCCAAAGCTGCCCCAAACTCTTGCCTGCATCCCTCGAAGACAAGGAGGCATCCGGTTCTTCACCACAAGCAGCTCCCCCAGCAACGACAAAGTAGCAGCTTCCTGCTGGTAGTGGCGACTTGCGTATGCTGCGTAGCATAACCACACTTCCACACTTCGCACTCGCCTCCTTCGCGCCTGACCAGCCGCCATAGCGAATGCCAAGGCGCAAGAATGCCATCTCCTGCCAAGCACTGCAGCGGCCCCGTCCAGCTCCCAGCTCCCCCCCCTCCCCCCGCGTGCCTTCCGGTCCCCGAACTCCTGTCAGGTCACAACTCTCCAGAGACGTGTCTCCATCGCTTACGTCGCTGGGCACTTGAACTTGTCTCCGCCTGCATCACCGCGCGGACGTCGCGGTAGTTGCCAGAGGGATCGAAGAAGGTTCCGACCTGCGGTGTCAAAGGCCGGACCGAGGCGGAAAAACAGGAATCCACAGCATCGTAGAATCGCAGGCAGCCTGCTGATCGATGGCACAACACATCGCGCTCCAGAGCACTTCCAGCTCATCGTGCGGATCGGCGGCAGCAAGCACCTGATGCAGGCTGCTATAACGAATGATGCCGCGCGCTCCACGAGAAGGGAAGAGCCAGGCACCAGAAGGATCCTTTTACGGCGGCGGCGCATGAGCTGGACAATCGCTGTGCAGTCCTGGCAGTACCAAGGGTTCCTTGCAGTTGCACTATGCTCAAGTGTCGTGCACTCCACGCACAAGGTCCTGCACACCACCATCCGTCACGTAAACCAGCCGCGGGGCGCGCTCACCCCGATAGATGAACCGAGTAGCCTTGAAGCACTTTTGTGGAACCAGCCGACCTTTGTGCGCCACTGCAGGCCTGATGAAACTGGCGGATGATCGGCGACACCATGAGGCAGTGAAGACCGGGCAAAAAGGCAAAAAAGCCTTAGAATGCAGTCGTTTACGAGGTTCGGGCTGTTGGTTCCATCAGCTAGTGTTGGGAAGCCTACCTCGAAACCGCTATGGCTGACAGGTCTTCCCTGAACAGCAGGCACCGCATAAAGACATGAAGGCCACACGAATAGAAACAACACGGCAAGAGTTTCATGAGATGTTTACTCTATCTTGGTCTATGACAAAGTTCAACATCACATCCTTGTTCGACCAAAGAGCTACTCTCTTAGAGGCCCTCCCCTCTAAACCAATTCCTGCCAAGCAACTGAGAGCGATCAAGCTGATGCAGAGACCGATTGAGGCAAGCACCAGCGACTTTGCCACGCTGCAATCCTTTCTACGTCTGCAGGTTGGCGCCTATCGTTTGTTGACTTCGAGGTCTCTCTCTTCTGCATGACCGCGATGCGTTTGCAATGATTCTCTGCTTGCTGGTGGTTTGTCAGTCAAGCAAGGCAGAGTTGTGTCGTCTGGTTCCTTGCATGTAGTGGAACGGGGGAGAGGGTGTGGGGAGGAGACATCTGAAAGAGGCAAGAGGTGCAGTAAGCCGTTACTGCAGTGAAGACCTCTGGAACACCTCGACCTACCCCCGAGAAACCTCACTCATAGACTCATAGGCTATCGGCCGCCTAAGTTTCTAGTCCACCAAACCCGCCTCGATGCCACAAGGTCGCAAGCTCACTCAATCCCCAGCAGCAAAGCACAGCCTCCAGTGTGTTCTCCGGCTGGTACATCCTGGTCCAGCCGACAGTAAGCAGCACCTCGGCCGAACGAGGCTGCGTGCAGCACCCCAGCACCAAGTGAACAAGTGATGGGGGCGGCCTGAGTACTGGCCCAAATGAAGAGGGCCGGAAACCTCGGACCGGGACCGGACATGCCAACTGGAAACCACGAGATTGCATCACTTCGAAAACTGGGCAGTCGGCTGCTGTGCAATCCACCGGAATTTCCGACCAGCCTACATACCGGCATGCAAGCACAAACTATTCCATGCGAGCCTGAGAAAGTGCCAACGGCCTCCGTCTGCAGCACATTGGCCACACGCTCGACGTACCTGTTCGCACCTCGCCTGCTCCCAGTATTGCTCAAGTACATGCCGCTGCAAACTCCAAGCCCCGGAAATGGTGTGAAGCCGTCGTTTCTAGCACGGGGAGCCTGCTGAAGAAGATGTAGTCACCCCAGCTGAGGTTGAGGATTTCCAGCCAAAACCGGAAGCGCAATCCTTAGGCCGGAAACTCAGGTCAGGCGACTATAGCCACCGTCGCATGTTGCAGTTGTGCCCACAGGTGGCAGGTGGCCCTCAAAGGAGCAAAATGATCCGAGGCTCGATTCGACATACTCAGGCTCAAAGCGTCCAGGCAGCCTCGAGCGGATCTTTGACCCCGCAGTGAGAGCTAGCAAACTAAATGCGCACAGCACCCCAAAGATGAAAAGAGGCCACAACAGAAAAGCTCCGGTTTGGAGTTTAGGGTTTAGGGTTATTTCGAGCTGGAAAGGAGCAGTCGAGACAATGGCCTCTATGGCCTCTGGAGTCTTAGAGTCGTAGAGTTCAAGGGTTTCGCCTGAACACCCTTCTTTTGCATTTAAAGAAAACCAAACCTAGGAAAGCATTCACGCACATGGTCCTGGAAATCTTAACTTTAATCATGAACAAACGCGCGAGCCTGGATGCTAAAAGGATTGGCCGGATTTGACACCGCGGGAAACCATGAAAACTGAACCAAGCAGAGGCTGTTGGGAAGCGAACCAAAACATCGCGTACTTTGCTACCCGCTGACTGGTCGGAACATCCAAAATGCTGGAGACGGCCTGCCCCTGTCAAGGCTGTACATTTGGCCAGCGTCCGAAAGTAGGTCGTCCTGATGAAGCCTGCCCACAAGCATGGAGGGTCGTGACAAGAGTTGTTGTGTTACAGAAAACTGAGCTGCCACGGCGAAGCACACATCAATACGACATCGTCAACCCGCCTGTAGCGGTGCTTCCAGTATGCAGCGCAGTGAACGAAATCTCCGCGATCGTTTGGGTCCGGTCTAGGAGAAGTCGCGGCCATGTCTGCTTGCCGAGCCGCCTGTAGTCTGTCACCGTGCCTTGCAGTGAGACACGGTGAGATGTCAGGCTGAGAATGCTTTCGGGTTCTCTCGGGGCCTGTGAGGATCAGAAGTGGACAGAGCGGCTGCTCTGCCAGCTTGGAGAACGGCATGTCCTGCCCACATGCTTACGAAGGTGACCGGACTATGACGGCGTGTGCAGCAACCATGCATGCGGCCTTACCACCATGAAAAAAGTTGCGTTGCAGGGTGCGCAAGTAGTACCTAACGGAGCGACGGCGGGCATGATAAGAGTAAAGATAATGCCGTGCTCTACGACTTTCGGCCTGCGACATGATAGGGCATGTAAATTTCACACTGCTACGGCTGAACAGAGCTGGGCGACCAATGCCAAAGTCTCCGAAGCTCGTTGTGGAACGGCACAACGACGATGCCAGCCATTAAGCACATGCGAACCTTGGAGGTACATGCGTCTTCTGCACCTTTCAGGCCTGGACGTCCGGACCTGGACTGAGGCACCGTCGAACATACGCCACTTCACTTCGGAGAAGGGCAGCTGCCCAAACATCAGAGCCTGACCTGCCGAGGCCCAAGAGAGAGCATGTGCCAACGATCGCAAGCTTCCGCAGTGCTACCCTATGGAAGCCCCGCGGATCTGTGCAATGCTTTCGCCCGTGGCCCTGTGCCTGTTAGGGGTCCATAGATTCTGTACTGGAGCATCAGCATAATCATGGTCAGACCAAGCAAAGGGCCAGTGATCGTCACCACCTGACATCGTTTCTGACAGGTCCCAGCATCAAACAGTGCTGAAGAAGTTTCGCCGAGACACGGAGATAAATAGGCTAGGCAGGAAGGGTGCAAAAAGCACCTCAGCTGTTGGTGCATTAGGGACCGAAAGCTGCAGAGTCCGAGTTCTCATGGTCGAGGAGCCGTGACAGTCAGCAGGAACACCAGGATGCCGAAGAAGGTGATCAGCACTGAACGGTCACCCTTCAAAAGAAGCTCGCGAAAAACCAGGAAGACTGCCACATCGGGGCCAGCAACGGCCGTGGAGGATTCCGGAAGCGCAACGGCTTGCACCTGAAATCATAACACGGACACTCCTGCGGTGCGTCGAATACTCTGCACGGGCCTCTGGAGTGATGCCTCTTTGCACCGCGCTGGCGTTGAACCGAATGTACTGCGCGACTCAGAGATCGAGGTTTCGTCATGCTTCGTCATGGTGTCTCGAACTTCTGACTCTGGCCGTGTGCTGGTCAGGTCCTCATCGACAGAGCGTCCCGCTTCTTCGAAGACATCTGCATTCTCGCAGCCACTCGTCAATGGACTCGCTGCCCTTGCTTCGTCGGTACGAGCAGTTGATCGCAGCGAAGCAAATACCCAAAGCATGTCTGACTCCTTTGCCTGAAGTGCTCCTCGCATGTGGCAGACCTGTCAGACACTGCAGCACAGGTCGAATGAATGCAGGATGCCTGGTCATGGATGTCATGGTTTCAGCACTATCTTCTCTGCATCGCCTCTGCTGCAAAGTCAGGCCCCCGGATTCCGGAACCGACCAGTCCTGCTTAAAGAAACAACAGACTGGTTGCCACCCGCCCAAATCGAACTCATGAATCTTTCTTTACAGGCTGTAAGACACCGTGGGGAGCAGGTCAGCTCTAGCGCTTGGATTGACAGCTTGTCGATCAACGCTGCGCTGGAAGATCGTCCTCCACATAAGGCAGTGCAAAGATCATCACCAGCAGCAGAAGCATCACCTGGCTCCGAGGTCGTTTCCGATCCACGAATTAAAGATTGGCGACTGTCAGTTTTCCGCGACTCAGGGCGCAACTCCAAGGAACCGGGCGGCACAAGCAAGACAGCCGTTGACGAAGAGGTAGCACCTTCAATTACTCAAAGGACCCTCCCACTGCCGGGCCGCACCCGTGCCAGGCCGCCAGGCCTGGGTGATGCCGATGAACTTTTTGCTCTCTTTGCAAACCTGAAAGCACACACGGCAGACGGCAGACGGCGCCAGCAAAAGGCGCCACTTAGGCCGAGAGAAGGCCGAGGAGGCCGGGCCTCGAGAGGAGCCAGAAGGCGAAGTTCACCCCAGCCGTCAACTGTCAAGACTGTCACTGTCGCGGCCCATCCCGGCCCCCCCCCAAAAGAAGTCTTCAGAGCTCCGCCACCGCGAGCCTCGAAGAAGCGAAGGAAGGTCCCGTAGGGAGACCAATCCCAGAGAATCTGCCAATGCGGCAGACCTTGGTCAAAGGCAGCCTCAGCCTGAGAAACGAAAGGAAACTTCTGAAGGTTCTTAGGCGAGGAGCCCTGCGTGCAGAAGGCTATGCGAAGGGCTGTGCCATAGAAGACGTTCAGTGCTTCTGTAAAGGGCACCTGTGGGCGTTTCGACAAAGCACCACCAGCACTTCCGCATCTCGATGATTTGCAGAAGAGCCACGAGCCACACCACGGTGATCTGCAAGGGATTCAGGGCCAGAGTGGTGGCCAGCGTCAGAAGCAGGAGCACGCCGTCGAAGATGCCTCAGAGCTCAGGGTCCAGCTTCCGCAAACGCCAAGGCTTCTTGCTTCAGATGATTGAGTTTGAGAGTTCCTGCATGGCCGGGGTACGGGGAAGCATGCCTGAGCCGTCCCTCGGCAGTCGAAAAGCAATCCTCCAGCTCCTCTCCCCTTTTGGTCCTGCCTGAGGCAAGAGTACAGGCATCTGTATCCACTCCAACGGTCCAACCGTCGCGCAACAGAACTCAGTGTCAAACTGTGGGATCACGCAGAAATCCACCAGCGTTCTGTTGCATCCGACAGAACGTCTTCGCCTTGGCCCGTTCTCATCAACCTTTGGAAACTTGAATCAGCCAGACGTAAGACTTAAGACTTAGAAAACTTAGAACTGCACAAGCACATCGAGGTAGAAGTCCGCAACCTGCACCAAGACGTCGAAAAACAGCGAGCTGTGGCCCAGTCTCCTCAGGCCTCCTTCCGAGTGGCCCCACTTTGAGGCTGCCTCAACAACACCCCGACAAACCAGGAGCCAAAAGGAGCCAAAAGCAGCAAGCAGTGCAAGTCGGCAGGGCCCGGGCGAATCCGCTGCGGCCAGGTGGGAAGCGAAGCTTGAGGCCAGGTAACCGCCCCCAGAGACAGCCGCTAGGTACTCCGCTTCCTCGCAGGACAGAGGAGACCGAGGAGACCTTGAACCGGAAGGAAGAGGCATTCTCCTGCAGCTGTCCAGCTTGTGCAAGCCGCCAAAGCACGCCAGCCTGATGCTGGAACTGGCATTGGGCTGGGACGATTGCTCAAGAGATGACTGCTGTCCTGAAACGCAGCAGCGCGGATGCCCCCACCTAGAAAGCCGTGCCAAAGAATGCAACATGGCTTATTGCACCAGGCCGATCGAGGCCCCTGCCGGAAAGGGCAATCGAGAAGGATTCAGGCTTGACTTCGGCAGCCGAGGCAAAGGCTTCCTTGTCAAGTCCCAAGTGCGTCCCCCACCCCACATCTTCGGATGCTCCAGTTTCTGCTCGTTGCATTGCTTTCGTGTTTGAAAACGAGTCTGTCCGACTAGCAAGTGTCAAATGCCGATGAAAAGGTGGGCGTACTGGACTGCAACACCGTTTCTCCAACAGCTCAGAATCGACGTGGTGCAATCTGCTACGCGGTTTTATTTCCAACTAAAGTGGTAATCACAAAAGGCGAAATAAACAATCACCGAAACAGGCAAGCATCAGGACATGACTGTGCGCACACACTCGGTCGAACCCTCTCTCTTTTCAATGCAAGCGGGGTGTGTCGCGGTGAGCAAAAGGCATGCAGAACAAAGACGAAGGGTGCACACACCCGGCACAGGCATGCAGCACATGCCACTGCACATGCTGATGAACGGCATTCCGTCATCNTCGCGGTGAGCAAAAGGCATGCAGAACAAAGACGAAGGGTGCACACACCCGGCACAGGCATGCAGCACATGCCACTGCACATGCTGATGAACGGCATTCCGTCATCTCTCACCCACCCCGGTGAGCAAAACCAGGGCGGGCGGGCGGGAACAAAAATCCCTCCACAGCTGCAGACAGCCCAAAAGCTGCATGAGCAAGAACATGCATGAGCAAGGAGCACCTCCAACACAGCACATCAGAAATTAGTTTGGGAAATAAAATGCTGTCTCGCAAGCGAGAAGACTTATTTATTTCCAACTAAAGTGGTAATCACAAAAGGCGAAATAAACAATCACCGAAACAGGCAAGCATCAGGACATGACTGTGCGCACACACTCGGTCGAACCCTCTCTCTTTTCAATACAAGCGGGGTGTGTCGCGGTGAGCAAAAGGCATGCAGAACAAAGACGAAGGGTGCACACACCCGGCACAGGCATGCAGCACATGCCACTGCACATGCTGATGAACGGCATTCCGTCATCNTCGCGGTGAGCAAAAGGCATGCAGAACAAAGACGAAGGGTGCACACACCCGGCACAGGCATGCAGCACATGCCACTGCACATGCTGATGAACGGCATTCCGTCATCTCTCACCCACCCCACTTCACAAGAGATGTTTAGGAAAGAGTTATCACGGATTGCACGATGTCGCTGAAGAAGACACTGACAGAAGCAGCATCATGTGCAAGACACTGCGGAAGTAAGTCGCACTCCTTATTCCTGCTAGGTTGGTCTTTTTTTCCACTTTCGACCGCAGACGAGAGTCTCTGTCTAGCGAACTACGTGACGTGTCGTCACGGCTGCTCAGTGGCAGCAGAAACTACTTCTCCCCCTCCCTCACTTCCTGAGGACACGAGTGTCTTACTCAGGTAGAGCTACGAGCGCACTGAGCGCTAGGCCTAACTGTACAGTTTGCTAGGATGGTCTGCAATGTTACTGCACGATGGGACTCGGGCACACCAAGGCAGCACAGTATGCTGCTCACACGTGGTTGCAAAGATGTGGCATATGCGAGTAATCGCCCATGACGCGGAGTANCAATGTTACTGCACGATGGGACTCGGGCACACCAAGGCAGCACAGTATGCTGCTCACACGTGGTTGCAAAGATGTGGCATATGCGAGTAATCGCCCATGACGCGGAGTAGCCTTTGACCCAAGCGAAACGTGCGCCTTCGTTGTCAAGATAAGCCACACACTCAGTGGACGAAAGTTTATGCTCCCAAAGCCTGAAAGCAAGCACAACTGCAACAGTCTCCAACTCGCCCCCCCCGCCTATGCCGGTGTCGGCTGCCATTGGGAGCAAAGGGCGAATGTCATCCGCACAAAGGGGGAGGCTGAACCAACTAACTACCGAACCAAAAGGGGAAATGAGGACACCACCTAAACCTCCAGTGAAGTCAGGTTCGAAGCTGGCATCAGTGAAGACTAGCCAAGGTTGCCCTAAGGACTTCGTGATTCGTCTCGGCACACCGCACAGGATGCGCTCCAAAAGGAAACCAAGAGCCTCACGAGCTGGAGCATCAAGTTTCGAGACAAAGGGCCAAGCGTGCACGTGTGAACTGATGTGCTTCAACGCGTAATGCCCTGCCTTGCCCATGACTTGCGAGTTCGCAAAGGAAAGCTTCCCTCGCAGTTCCAAGCCCTCCCTATGAGNAAAGGGCCAAGCGTGCACGTGTGAACTGATGTGCTTCAACGCGTAATGCCCTGCCTTGCCCATGACTTGCGAGTTCGCAAAGGAAAGCTTCCCTCGCAGTTCCAAGCCCTCCCTATGAGGCAAAACCCCCTTGTCAAGAATGCCCGAAACGAGAGCCTTGATGTCAGACTTGCGTTTCTCAGTGTTGTCCACTGCAATCGTGCAATCGCCAGAAGACTCCAAATCAAATCGGATCCCAAGAGCAGAGACTTGGCGGGAGAAGACATCAGCTTTGGGTCCTACCGTATCGAAGACCCAGCCCAACAGCTGGAACAGAAGTTCCATCGTGGTACCCGTGTTGTCGGCCAGGCAGTCCGGCGATGCCACTATNTGGCGGGAGAAGACATCAGCTTTGGGTCCTACCGTATCGAAGACCCAGCCCAACAGCTGGAACAGAAGTTCCATCGTGGTACCCGTGTTGTCGGCCAGGCAGTCCGGCGATGCCACTATAAAATCATCGTAGTAAGAAGTGGTTGGCACTAACAGACAGCGATTCGCAAGCCATTGGATGCAACGAGAGCACCTGATGAAGCCGTTCACAGATGCTCGGGAACCAAATGGGAGGCACACCTGAGTGAAAAGCATCGTCTTCTTGGCGTGTGGGTTGTACACCGCAATGACTGCAAACCTTCGGGAGCGTACAGCGACACACAACTGTCGGTAAGCTGCTGTAAGGTCAAAGGCCCGCCCCTTAATCCATGATGGTTTCTTGGCAGCATTAAGCTTCACGCACAAATGTGAGAACATAGCGGCAGCAACATCAGCAGTGTCTACTGTCGGCTGCTCCAAAGTCGTCACACATGCATTGACGCCGCTACGGCTGTAGTCGTCAATGGGACGCATTTTCCCACTCTGCTCCAGCGGGAATTGGTGGGATACGACATGATCCGCAGGGAGCTCTTCCCATTGATAGGGACCAATGAGCCATCCGGCAGCCACCTCTTGCAAAGTCTTATCCCACAGCTTGACATCCTTCTCGTGGTCACCAGAAGACCCCAAGGAAGCCTTGAGGGCCTCGTTAGCACGAGGTGCAGCCGCGCACAAGTCGTCGGGGTGCAAAGATGCAGGTGTGACTTTGCCCGGCAGCACATTGGACACAGGAGACGTACCCACCAAATCAAAACCTGCCCACATGTCCCGCGCAAGATTGACGTCCTCATACCCCTCAGCAGCAATGATTTCATCAAGCAATTGCAGGCGCTTCTTGCACAAGACATGTCGCATGTAACTATCACTGATGTCCCAAGAGGAGTCGGGCGCTTTGGCAATCTCNTGCAGGCGCTTCTTGCACAAGACATGTCGCATGTAACTATCACTGATGTCCCAAGAGGAGTCGGGCGCTTTGGCAATCTCGGCTGCACGGGTTGTCCACTTGTCAAGCCACCTTCTCCGTGCCTCCACTACTGCGTGTGGTTGTGCACGTGCAAGCATTTCAACACAAGACTCGATGTGCACAGACACGAGAGATTTGGGGTGGCCCGCATCCACCGCCGCACGCACAAACTCGCTTTCAGAGAAAGGTGCTCCGAAGGTCACTGAAGTCGGCGGTTGCTTGGAGGTTTCCGCCAGGTCCTGGCTACCACCCTTGCAAGGCTGATCTAGACACGGAGCATCGGGTTGGCACACCATCGCAGTGGGTTGTCCTGGCAAAGGAAATCCCAAACCCCGAAGTACTTTCATCTCAGCATCCTTAAGAGAAGCAACGCGGTTCGGGGTAAACCCGATCAAGACAACTCTGGAGCCCTCCCACGGCAGGGTGCAATGATACTCATGTGCATCAAACTCTACCGGACCATCACAGACTTGCAGGACACGACCTTTGGCACTGCCAGCGGGGGTGGCACCTATGTGCTGGCCATTGGCATCACGAGTCCAAATGCCACCATTTGCGAAACTGGTGAGCGGCAACACATAGTTTAAGCTGCCCTCCAAGTTGTTAGCATCCCTGTGCATAGGAGTACACACATTGGAGTAGATGGCAACGGTGGCGAAAGTCGCATGTGGAAAGTGTGCACGCAGCAATTTAACGGCCATCCTGANCTGTGCATAGGAGTACACACATTGGAGTAGATGGCAACGGTGGCGAAAGTCGCATGTGGAAAGTGTGCACGCAGCAATTTAACGGCCATCCTGACAGCATTCGGGAACAGCTTGGTATTCCTCCGCAAACCACAAAGCTTGCCCTGGGAGTACGCACCAGCAGACCATGCCTTCTCCCGAGCACCACGAACCCCTCTGGCCGGGGTTTCGGCGGGAAGCGATTCGAACACTTGCATCATCTGGGCAACTGTAGGAGAATCCCGCAAAACTGAGGCAAAAAGATCGGCTTCACACGATGCTTCGAGTGCGGAAGTCACAGGGTGTTCGCCATGACACGACGCATCGAGTGCGGAAGTCACAGGGTGTTCGCCATGACACGATGCATCGAGTGCGGAAGTCACCGGGTGTTCGCCCGGACTTAAACCTAAGGAACAGGGGTGTTCGCCAGAACCTAAACCTNGAAGGCGGGAAACCCAAGGGGGGGGGGGTGCTGTCCTCTACTTGTCACCTGCAGCAGACGTGTCCTTCGTTGCACCGTAGACACTCGCAGCAGACGTGTCTTTCGTTGCACCGTTGAGACCCTCACCGTTGATAGCGCCACACGACCCACCTGAGCAATCAACAGCGGCGAGGGTCAGGGAAGGCATGACCTTTGCACCGGCTGGCACAATCACATTATGCACCTGTAACGGCATTTTGAGGCGTCGCTTGCCATCGAGAGGGGGCAGAGACGGCAGGTTGACGCGCACAAAACGTTTGAACTCCGGGACAGGTGTGAGCAGGGCCCTGCGAGGTTGCAGCCCCGTGCTAACCTGAGCCCTGAACAAAGGTGGCAAGGCGGAGCCACGGATGTTGAGCCGGGTGAGCATTGCACAAGCAACAGCATGATACAGGCGGCCCAAAGCAACCTCGGAGCCTTGCTTCACATGTGTTGGCGGATGCAAAGGTTGGCTCGCACCAGCCAACACCTCTGGACAAGAAGATGCAAAACGAATGTGGCCGCGAGCGGCTAAAGCGAAGCGACTCAAGTCAATGTCAACAGCGCAAGCCTCAAGATCCCTGCCGAGAGAAGTCGTCCAAAAGGACGAGCGTGAAGGTGCCTCAACAGTCCAGCGCGTGTCAGTATCTTTGCAATGCTTCAACAGTTGATAAAAAGTATGGATACACCGCTCCACCTCCTGAGAAGAAAGTTGTGAATTCAAAGTACGTTTTGGAAAGATGGCAGCAGGGCAGCGAATGTGAACCCAGGCACAATCAGGCTCACGCAGCCATGATGCACAGAGGGCAAGGCCCCCAGGTGACAAGATGTCAATGGGCACGATAGGCGCAGCAGAAGCTTGTGAACACCCACGCCCAATGGCGAAGGAGCTGGGCAACACCGTCCGGAGATATCCACACAAGCTAGCTCGCCTAGCAAAAATTTCTATACAAAAGGTCCTATCGTTGACGAAAGACTCAGGACTCGAAGAAGACATAGGTGCATGCACGGACGATCCTGAACACTCAGGCGCTGCACAAGCAATCACATCGCCCGTGCACGTCGCGTGTCACTCTGTGGCCCCCGAGGAATCATGGTCGCCCATCGGGTGAGCTTTGTAACATCCAGGCTTGCAGCACACATGCTTGAACTTGCATTTCGCTCCAGCTTTGCACTTCCCCAGGTTATAGTTGAAGCAAATCGGCTTATTATCTGGTGTCCTTGAGTGCATGCCCTTGAGTACCTCAGGGATGGGGTCGCGAGTGATCTTCGCCTTCTTGCCGGAGTTTGGATCCGCCTCGTGATCCTTGCGTTTACGCAGCTTGCCGGGTTTGTCCCTTCCTCCTCCCTTGCCTCCGCCCCTCACAGGCAGGAAGAAGTACATGACACTGGTATTGAACTCAAGCTTATCAAACTCCTTGTCCAAAGGAAGGGACCCATCAGGGCCGGGCTTCAAGTTGCCATTGCACACGCAGGCCAGCTCCAAGAAGCTCTGCCTATCCGCTCGCAAAATCTGAGCTCGAGAGACACGCTGGTACTCAGGCGGTGGGTCCTGGCTCATGATACGGAAGAGACGCTCGTTCCATCTCTGCACTGTTGTGTATGATGCGAGCCCAACAAGATCCATAGCAAGAGCCCGCCTCATCATGGCCTGATACAAGGCTAAATCACTATCCAGGGACAAGGCAGCAGTCGTCTCCTCGTCCTTGACAATGAGTCCCGTCTTATTTGCATCAAGATGCAGAGCCTTGGGAGGCTTCTCATTGCACAATTCAGCGTCCCTCGTAATGCATTCATTCGGGGCAAGATACTTCAATTCATCATTCTCGCGCATTGTTGCAAGCTTGTCGTAGACACAATGGCCGACAGCTAAGGGTCCCTCTAAAGGAAGTCCAGCCAGGCGCGTCTTCTGAGCCTCGATCCTCATCGAGCGCTCCGATGCCGGGAGCTTACGCGAGACCTCATCAGTGGCCTGCATGGATGAACGGAGCTCAGCCACAGTCATTGTCTGCGATTCAAAAATGAGCTGCTTTAGGGCTGAACTATCACCCAAGGTGATGTTCGCCCCCGGGCGGAGCGTTGCAATGAATGCATCCATGTCATCACCGGATGGCTGGGTGCCCGGAAGGGTAACAGCATAGCTGAGTTTCCCCAAGGTCGTGACCCCCGAGGCTTTCAATGCATCTGACCATGCACCTGACAGGCCGACTCTCTGACACTGCCTGTCAAAGGCAGCAGTGGAGGTGAGTAAGGAGAGCGCCGCCATCACTAGCTATTCACCACAGATCTTGCACACAAAGAGGATAAATGACTGAACCGATGAGAAAGTTGTGCCCCTGAAGCACCGATACAAACCCGACATATGCAATGTAACATGTCTCAAAACATCGAGCCTCAGCTGCAAGCGCAATCGCACATGACAAGTGAAAAGCATAGACACAACTGGGCAACCCAGTTCAAGCGCACTCGCTCAGCTTCACAAAGCAAAGCTGCACACAGCCGAAGTGTCATCAAACCAGCATTCGGTACCGGAACATTTTCAAGCACAGCTGCACCCTAGCTGCGGTGCATAAGCTCATTAAGCTTGTCCGCGAGCGCACCACGTGTACTCAGCAGCTCGCCCTTCCAACACACAGCGCAACGAGGCCACTTAAAGTAAGCCCCCGCCATCCATCTGTACACTCTGGACGTCCGTCTGCCACACTTGGTTTTACAGGCATCCTGATCACCGTGGGCACGGTGAAGCATCTTAGATTTGACATGCTGCCAACACGGCTCATCGATCTCAAAGGGTTGAAGGACTCCACTCTGGGAGAGGGTCTGCTCCTCCGTAGCACTAGCTTCCGAGGAGCCAGAGCTCGACGAAGATGAAGATGAACTGGATTCGGCGTCCTCCTCAGCACCCGTCGATGCTCCCAGCTGGGAGTCCCTTAGCAATTCAGGGAAGGGCTCGCCTTCAGAAAGAGGCACGTCCTCCTCAGCATCATTGCCGGCATTGCCCACATGGTGCCATGACCCACTGTCGCGGTCCCGCTCGTCCGGTTGCGACTCTGTAGCCGAAGGCTGGTTATGCGCATGGTAATGTTCCCACTCGCCAGGCTCACACATGTGGCGCTTTGGCGCCGGTGGCCCATCGACCATGTCGCCGCCAGGAGGAGTATCCAAGCGGCCCACAGCAATGCTGGCGAAATCGCCATCCCCTGGTAGCAGGGTGTCGGGGCTCCTCGCGAGCCAACCAGACCGTGTGGTGTCAGGCCTGAACGTGTTCGCTCTGATCTCGCCAAGCATGAGCCGGTACGCCCTCAGGGGCGCACTCAACAGCTCCCTGCTGTAGCATGCCAACGATGCCGAACCAGGTTCGTGGTGGCCAAGGAGCAAGCCATCCCGCTCCCCAAAGCCACGCTTGCCGACCCATGCCAGCGTCGTGCCCTTGAGGACATGTGAGGTCCGCCGCTCCGCTCCTTCCAGCCCCAATGCATTGCATAGCATATCCCCTGCTTCGCCGGAGGTGCACCTGCGCGCACATAGCTTTCCATTGGCATCGGGAGCACGCACTAGGGGACCAAAGGGCTCAGCATCCCAAACCACTCCCAGGCGCCGGCCCGCACTCAGCCAAGCTTTGACCCAGTTGGCATCAGTCACCCCAGGAAAGGGTGCAACCAAGGGCATTGCACGTCTTTTGGTCTTTGCCGTGTTGTTGGTCTTGTGGTCCCGGGTCCTTGCCTCGACAAAACCAGAGACCTGATCATCGCTATCAAAATCCACCCAAATGCAGAGCAGCATCTTCAGGTCAGACCAACGGGAGCGGCTGTACAAACAGAAGACCAGGCCACCTAGCACATAGGTGTCCACATCGCATAGTGTTTCCCCAGCAACCAACTTCTCCAGCTTGGCCACCGCCTCCACAGTGAGAGCGATCTGTTGCCTCACCACTGGCTTGACCCCTTGGAGTCTCTTCGCCCGCCCTTGCAAACGACGGTCCTGGAGAATCCCACTGCAAAAGGGCATGCCCATGACATGGTAAGCAAAATTCATAGCCTCGAAAAGACCTGTAACTGCACTCGCAGAATCGCCCAGAGACTTGACAAAGTCTGTGAAAGATCTGCTGTCCCATGGCCATGCAGCTCTTCTCTCTCTCAAGTGCCACCTCATGCACCGAAGAAGAGAGTTGGCTCTCTTGATCGCAGTCCTGGGTGACTTGATCCCGAAGACATCACGGATCAACTCATCTCTGGCATCCTTCCCTTCAGCAACCAAGCACTGAGCTGCTTGCTCACCCACCTGTCCTGGGTCATCCTGCGCTAAGCTAAAGATGCAACACCATTTGCTGATGGCCAGAGTCCACAGGTGATCATCCTCATCCTGGGCACCAATGTCAGCCCTTGCAGAAAAGACCTTTCAAACAGAGTGTCAGGGGCAGCACGGGTACGAGGGACAGGTAGTTCCTCGGATACCGTTGTAGAAGGGTCCTCCGGCAGAGGAGCCCGAGGCTGTTGCAGGATCGGCCTAGGCAGGGCTCCATCACCAAAGATACAGGCCATCACCCCCGTCTCCCACGGCAGACGGGGTAAGGAATCGACACAGCCGCCCGAGCGAGCGAGCAGCAACATCCGATCGATGTCCCCATCAGAAATTGTCGAAAAAGCCCCGGCCTCGTCACACATCCCCCCCGCTTAAAAAGGCCGGGAGCCCGCAGCAGAACTCAAGGTAGGCGTGGTCACAGCAATGTGGTATAGCGATGCGCGTGCAGGCCGATTGACGTCAGCTGCTGTTTGCAGAAGGCACACACGACTGCAGATGGGCAGAAAATTCAGCACGGCTGCGCAAATATCGGCCTCAAACAAAAGATCGCCAAGATCCCAAAGAACTGAAGATGCAGTCGTGGAAGAGTCAGAAGTAGTGCCCTCAGAGCGAGCAGCCGGCAGCCGAAGGAAAACAGCAGCCTCCAGGCGAGAAAACAAAAATCCCTCCACAGCTGCAGACAGCCCAAAAGCTGCATGAGCAAGAACATGCATGAGCAAGGAGCACCTCCAACACAGCCAATCAGAAATTAGTTTGGGAAATAAAATGCTGTCTCGCAAGCGAGAAGGCTTATTTCAATCTGGCGCATTCTGCAGCAAGACCATGTCAAATTCTGACGAAGTGGCTAACCGTGGTATGCCTGATGTAGCAGCGGTCGCCTCAATTCTTGTTCTTCTTCCACTGTGCCCATGGATCGTGAGCTGTGCTGGGCTTCGAATTCTCTCCACAGGACCGACGCCGGTCAAGTCCTTTCCACCATCCACCTTTTTGGGAGTCGGAACTCCGCTCCAAGACCAATCCTCATCGCCTTTCCGTCCATGATGCTTTGCGTGCTGGCTTGCTCGTGCCACCCTCTCCGACTGCATTGCATGAGCCGGTCCGCAGAAGGTTCCCGAGCCAAGCTCCCGTCGCATTTCTGCTCATGACTTCATTCTGATCTTTGGCTGTCAAAGCCGAAAACACTTGATATCGTACGTCGTCGAACATGCGGAAATCTGCTCTGCCAACATCCGTCAGATCAGCTGCGGAGCAGTAAAATTTACGCGGCTTTCAAACTTCCGTGAGCCGCTGGCGGCGCACTGCTGCAAGCAAGAGGACTGTGATCGGCTGAAATTCCTGAGCCGCTGACTTCGATCCGTCTCCGCGCAGCAGAGAGGCGTTGAGAGCGAGCTTGCAGCCATTCGCGCTCCTCGAGCCCGGCGCCCATGCGATGGTCTCAGACAAAAACTTCGACACACAGCCTCCTCGAAGACATCAGCTTCCGTCAGCTCTGATTGGCCCACGGATCTCCACCTTGGCCTGGACTTCTCCGGGGCGAAGCCAAGGCTGGCTTCTACACTTTCTTCCTGTCCTTGCAACTGCGAGGGCAGCCTTCGATCAGCATGCTAACATGGTAGTCACATAGTCCGCACACGGAATCTGTGCTGCCACGGCACCATCATCTGGTGTGACACACCGATCCTGTAGAGTCTGCTGCAACTCAAATCTGGGAAAGCTGTAGCCTCGCGCTGCCTCCATAGCTGGACATCTTAGACGGCGGCGCCGACATGCTGCATGACTACCAGCTGTGTTCAGTTCTTAGACTGGTTGTGATCAAGTGTCAATCCATATCAGTGCCATTGTGCACTTCGAGCTGTTCTTAGAGGGGCTTGGCGAAATCGAAAAAGGTCAGGGCAAGGTTACTCATGTTGGACAAATCAGCGCTCAAGACGTCATAAAACATTGATGCTCGGTATCCAATCTGAATTAAAGCGGAACGGCTGCAGATGCTGAGAAGCATGCTGCCGCATTTTGCGATAACGACCATGAGATTGTATCTTACTTGCAACTCAGCTCATGAACCTACAGCCACTTGGGTCCTTCCTTCGCTTTTTGTGCTCCTCACCTGTTGCACCTCTCAACTCTCCGAGACTTGACCCAAGAATGCTGACAGTGTCGCGAGATATGTGCCTGACTCGGGTTCGTCTTCTGCTTTCGGCACTTTGGGCTCCTTTGGTACCTTGGGCACCTTCGGTGCTTCGTGCCTAGGCTCACGCACGTCAAGGAAAAGAAGAAGCCTGTCGATTCGATGACCGTGACGTGAACAGCAAGAGCAAGGGTTCGACGCTGGCGTCGTTGCCGCAGCACGTCTCTTCTGGCAGCAGCTCTAGCTTCAGTTGTTGGTCTGCTGCGCTACTCAGCGAGGCCTTTGAAGGGATGGCTTTGGCCGGACTGGGCTTCTCTGACTCCTGCGACTCCGCGTCCTCGTCTGAGTCCTCGTGTGAGTCCAAGGGGCAAAACCCAAAGAAGGCGACAAAACAGCACGAGCGGTCTAAGGGTCGTTTAAGCGTCGCTCCTCCAGGGCTTCGATCTGCAGGTCCAGGTCATTGAGCGAAACCATGCCATGGAAAGTGGGGGTCTTGCGCTTGGTACAAACTAAATACTGCCAGAGGAACACTTCGGACACAGCAGGTCCTTGCGTAAGATCGTTTCATCAGGGTGCAGAGATCACGCCGATGGCTACTGCTGAAGCTGACCAACCAAAGAAGCACCAAACAAGCTCCACTCATAATGACAGTCTGCGAGTGAAGGCAGAGCATGGTGTGAACAGACAACCTGGTAATGTGCAGAAACAGCCGCCAGACTTAATCCGGCAGTGGTCATCCGCAATTTTTGCAAGCGAACCGACATGCGAAAATCAGGTGGACGACAGCCTCTTCCTGCAAGACAAGTCATCTGTGAACCCTCGTCTGAAGTATGAACCGACACATGCTGTTCAAAGAGGGAGACGAGCCGGAAGCAAGGCACCTCAGCTCAGCACTTCGCTCTGAAGCCTGCCGCCAGGATCAAGCACGGTGAAGAGCAAAGGCAAGGCTTACGCAATCTGGGCCTTGTTGTGAGAGGCATCTAGAAGCACCTGCTCTCACCAAGAGGATCCATCAGCTTCCTCCGAAGACTGTCGAGGTCTCCACGGGATCGTCGTCTTGCGGCCCCAAGGATCGAAACCTGGACACTGCCACGTTAGCTTCGAAAAGGAAGCATTTTGTTGAAAACATCGGCTGAGCGGACAACTTTGGAACATTCACCGGAGCGCCCAGATGAAGTCTGAGAATTGCACCTGTCACGTTGGAAAAGAGCTGAAAGCTCTTCGAGACAGTCGCACCCTTGCTGTTTGGAATCTTTTCGCTCTCATGTGAGGGTGCCCTTGCACTGCCGTAGAATTGTGAAATCCATGGCCGGCAACATGGGTGCAAGCCTCTGAATAGCGGAACTGAAACATCTCCAAATATACCGGAAGGCCCTCGTTCCTTGATGTCAGGGTTAAAGTCCCGCTTGGCACTTGGACTCATCGAGCCGCGTGCCCCGTGGCCTTGCCGCTTTGCCTCGAGCCGATCGCGAAGTGGCCACTTGTTGTGGCCACTTCGCTGGCCTCTCACAAACCCTTCTTAAATTGCCGTGGCTCGCCACAGCTCATGGTTGATTGCCGGGATAAGCCTTCGTGGCACACTGGTGACCCAAGCGGTATCTAGCATCAACTGCACCGCCTTGATCAGGGGGTTGATCACGCCTACCTTGAGCACAATTAGCCAATTTCTGTTCGACACCAGGTTCCTGCTCAAGGCAAGCAGCCACGACGACGGCATAGATGACAGCCGCTCCAAGGACGGCGAAGAGTCCCTGGGCCTAGTTCAAAGAAGTATGGCCCGTGTCTCCATGCATGCTTCTGGGATAAAAGGACCCTGGCAATAAGAGGATTGTCCCCGAAGAAGCCAACCACGTTGGCCAGCGGAACAATTGCCCTGGCAGATTTCACCAGTTTGCTCGGTAGCCGACACAGGATGCAAACATGACCGAGCGGCCCAACATTCTCCTTGATGCTCGCCGGAGGCACAGTCAAAACCCCAGGGTTCTTTGAAATGACCTTGGTGGGGAAAGCCCTCGGCGGACGAGACATGACGAGAGCGTACCTACGGCTCCCTTTGATGCCGATGGATCTCTCCGGACAAGTGCTACAGTGCTACCCATTACGCTGCGATACGCTGCGCGATGCTGCGATGCTTAGCCTGCCGCGTCCTTGGCGATGTCCGGGCCCAATTCAGCAGACAAGGCCTCCGCGAGTGCGAGAGCCAGAGCAGCCAGAAGCTCTGAGCTCGGCCTCTGCAGAGGCGGCGATCTGCTTGGGCAAAAAGACCATCAGTGCGAGATTTCGCTCCACGGCTTTCAGGCCTTGCTCCTCGAGGCTCGAGGCTGTCTGTGCGAAGACACGCAGCAGCGGGCAACTCGGCCCCTCCTCACCGCCAGCAGCGGCCGCGATGGCGCGGAAGGTCTCCTGCACGTCCTCCTCAGGACTGAGCGCTCCTAGCGAAGGCGCCCAAGAGGCCATTGCCTAAGCCACCTCCGTCTTGGGTCCGAGGTAGCTCCGTCGCCAGGCCTCGACGTGAGAAGTTACATGTATCAATGGGCAAAGCCTTCAGAGAGCCACGCCGTCCAAATTCCCGGAAGCTTCCGCACACCGAAGTTGCTCTAGACCCGATTTGCTGCATCTGTCTTGAGGCGTGGAAGCAGCCCAAACCGGGCTATCCAACCAGAAACCACACACTCCGACAGCAGCGGACGCGATCTGGTGTTTTTCCTACACATAAAATACACAGATCGATGCATGCAACAGGCAACAGGCGGTTGGCCCTCCTAACCCTTCTTTTTTTGGTTTTTCCCTTGGATAACCAACGCAGGATCAGCGGCTGCAGCTGCCAGCCCTTGATGTCCCACTGAGCTCGTGGCCGGCTGCTTCTCCTGGTGGCTACACTGCTACACGCAGCTACGGCTACCAAAGTCAAAGTGAGCTGAAAGCCCGTCCTCCAGGAGCTCCAGAGCCTTGCGCTCCGTCTCCGACCACGAGGCGGTCACCTGCCGAGTCCGGCCGATGGCAGACGGAGGCACAGGAACCAGAGGAGGGGGCCGGGCCGGGCCGGGGGAAGGCTCTGCCTCTGAAACAGAGGCAGGGCGAGGCGGGAGGAGAAAGTCGCGAGCCCTGAGCTGCCAGCTGCGACGGAAACGTTTTCAGGAGCAGAGAACTGGCCTGCTTGGCGTCCCGCGCATCTCTGCACGGCTGGCATGTCTAGAACTGCCTTCAAACTGGCTGGCTGTATCCGGGTACGATGCGCGCATCTGCCCGCACGCATGGTTGCTTCTGCATCCAAGTTGCTACACTGTGGACAACAAAGCGTGGAGAAATTGCGTCCGATTCCTGGTAACACTGGTTGGCTGTGTTTCTGCAGCATAAGAATTGTTCAGCCAGCGACCTCGACTTGCGACCATCGCAATTATCAGGAGTCCAGCCTGAGACCATGCTCCGTTCTGCCCATGTTTTCCCAAGCAGCCCTCAGTCACTCTGCATGTGGGGACAGAGCAATTCCTGTTGGACGCCGTGCACGCTGCATGGCTCGAGATATGCGCAGCTGCATGCCCATTATGATTGTTACTTCTGAGGAATGCCAAGTCAAGCGTGGGGGGGGCTAATGGTGGTACAATGTAAGTACCTTCAGTGGGACCCTCAGTTCGATGATTGGAGAACAGCTAGGTCAACGTGCGCACCAAAAAGGACCTCCAGCAAAGAGCTCAAGCCCTGCGGCTGCAATGTCGCCGGCCTACACCTTGACTGATTCTACGCGACGTAGGAGGATTGGCCTGCCAATAACTTGGAGATCTCGATGACTTTGATCTTCTCTTCCAAGCCTGGAAACCACAGAAAAGATTGAACTCCAGGTTTGGCAAAGATCATGACTTTCCCTGCCTGCGGCTGCAAACCTCTGAAGCGCTGCAGTTTGATCTACGCTGTTGGTGACCTTAACATGGCTCTCGCGAGTAGACGGCAGGCAGGTCTGGTACTAAGGTCCGAACCGCAACCCACTGCAAGTTACACTCCTCCACGAGCTGTTTCACCTGAACACAATGGAATAGCAGACATGTGACCGACTCTCTCAAGAGAACAAACCTTGTCAGCGGTGTCTCCGGAGAAGTAGCCTTCAATGAGCGTCCGACAAGTCAGCATCACACATCGTTGCCCTTTCTCATGTTGACATGCCGAGCCGTGTGGAGCGACGCCATAGAGTCGAGCTGACGGAAGCAGTGCGTGAAGAGCTCGACTGACCTTGCAGACAGCAGACACTCCGGACTCCAGTCCAAGGAGCGCACATCCACACTGGCCTCTACGAGGTTCCCACACGTGTCGAACCTGCCCCCGGCCACACGCGGATCACTACGAGCATGACATCTGCTCAGACTTCTCAGGGCAGCACATGTCATCGATGATGATGACATCGTTGATGCTTTGCATCTGCGAAGCTTGAAGACGGGAGCTAAAAGTCTACCACGCCAGGGTCAAGGGCTTTGCCAACGAAAGGAGTGGAGACCCGTTCAATCCCATCCCACACCGCCCCAGCTGGTTTCCTCCCGCTCGTCAACTACGAGTCTCGGTTTGGACTCCATGCTCTGAACCGGCACAGTCGCAATGCCATATCTTTCGCAGGGAAAGAGACCGTACCGTTGTCAACCTCGATCAGAACCGAAGTGATGTGTTTTGTGTCCGTTTTTATTTACCACTGACCTACAGCCCGAGATGACACTAAAAGACCTCCGATTGGCTCCCCGGGTCTTGTTAGGTATGCCAATTCTCACATCGGCCCAGGCCTCCGCGTCGAACATTATTTTGACCTCGCCACGTCCACCGGCCTGGCAGAGTCAAGAAGATGACGCAATCTGGCCAGAACTCGCCCTCGAGCTTTCACGAGAAGCTCCAACTTGTCTGGATCTGGATCCTTCGACCTCTGGTCTGGTGGTGGGTGAAACTTGCTGGAGGTTTCGTCGTTGCAGACTTCCTCTTCATCTTCAGCCACACAGGCTCAATATCACCAGGGAGCGTCGAGCAGGATTGTCTTGATGTGCAGCAAGCTCGCAAAGCTTGTTAAACCGAGTATGCGCAGCCACTTCCGTCGATTGCCGCACCATGCTTCCAGAGCGCTTGACAGTCGCGCACGCGTCCATGCACGGGACGTCCAAGCCGAAACGATGGTGGAGCACTTCTCTCCGAAACAGAGTTGTCCGTCGTGTCACGCTTTGGCCATCAGCCCATGGTTCAGCAGCAGCATGTTGTAGTCTGTGACCTTCAGCCTGTCGATGCACCCCCTGCAATGTCGGCTTCAGGGGGCTCAATGCCTTGAGCTGGGACCGCCGGATCACCTCGCATGGGTTCTTCCAAAAATTCAGGGGGGAAAGCTTCGAATTCTCTGTGCCACGGGCGACTGAGACTCGGACCACTGTCGCTGAAGTTTCCTGAGTCCACCCATGCATCGTGCCGAATCCTCCTGCGCTCCTTCAAGTAAGATCCGAGCCTGCAGCTTCCGTGCTGGGGATCGAGCCTGCATGGACGTCATTTCATGCGAAGGCCACAGCGTCAAACTAAACATGTCAAACTGCCTTTTAGAAATTCGCTTGGCTTACACTTACACTGCCCCCAGCAAACCACCTGCCTAGGGGAAGAGATCCGCAGCGAACTCTGCGTCCGCCAGCCTCTAAGTTGACATTCACCCTCTCCGAGGCTGCTTCCACCGAGGAGGGCTCCAGCACCGCAAATCCTCCCAAACACACCGACTCTAGCCGACTCCTTACCGGCGGGGCCTAAAGTCCTAGGAACCGGGCGCAGCACCACAACAAAAGACGACCCTGCCCTGTGGGTTTCTGGGGCGGCCTTCGGCCTCTCGCCGCATCCGAACTTCCAGAGCCACTGGCTCGGCTTGGACGCCGTAGAAGCGAGCAAAGGGTAAGAGAAACAAGACGGCAGAGCTGTACTGGTGCGCACTTCTCGTGTACTCCTGTCTTTCACTGCTCCCAGGCTCCTCAACACATGTCGTGAAGCGTGGCAAACCCTGTGCGGTGGCACTGATGTGGTTCTGCAGATTCTCGCGGGGTTGCCACAGTGACGTCTCTGGGCACTGCAGGTAAGCTTGAGCAGTAAGCGACGAACGCAGCTCGATTCTGAGCAGGAGATCAAAGGATGCAGGTACATCCACTCCCACAGACAGCACCAAGGATATGACAGAGGCTTCCTCCCTTCTCAGGCTTACATTCGCCATGGGCTCGCAGACGTCGAAGGCAGCGATGCCTTCGCTTCCAGAAGCATCTACAGCGAAATCTTGGTTCTCGCCCTGGAAGATGGTGACCGTCCAGTCTCCTGGTAGTCCAACAGCTGGGTTCGTGAGCCCAAATGCGAACTCATAAGGCGGGATCAGTTCTGAGCGGCCAAACAAAGATCTCCAGTAGACCTGCACGCTTGACTCAAGGCTCCGGCATCTGGCAGTGGCCGGCAATGCGCCACGGGGCCTGAAGTCATGGCAAGAGGCGAGAAAGCCCGGTGGAAGCTGCACTTCGATGCTGCCACGTTGGCCCCGAAGGCTGCGACCAGCATAGATGCTGACGACAGAGCGGTGCGAGGCCCCTGCAGCATGGGATCCGGGTGTGATCCACCCACGAAGTGTCAGGAGGGCCGAGGAAAAGAAGGAGGTCTGATGCACGATCTGATCTCCAGCAATGGTGCTTGCAGCAAAGGTCTGCAACCAGCTGGTTTGATCTGGGTTCTGCATCCAGATCCAAAAGTAGTAGTCCTGCTTGGCGAGAACTTGCTGGTCGAACATCAAGTCAGCTACCAAACCGTTGGCGGACACCAAACAATCGTAAGGGGTCAGCAGCAGCGCCTCAGCTGGCTGTGCAGGCAAGCTTCTGGACGACCGTATCGTATCCAGAACACAGTTTGCTGGATCAAATACCTCTGCATTCCCAGCCGCACCAATGTTGGTGATCCGTAGTTGAAAAGGTTTTGACAACTCCTCCGTCGGAGGAAATGGCGTTCTCAACTTGAACTGGACGAGTGCTGGTGCAGACACAAGAGGAACTGCAGATTGCATGCTAATGCCAAAGAGCTCGAACTCCCCAAACACTTCAAACCCTTCGTTCCTGCCGATTGAGTTTGGGAGCCCGGTTTCAGCGAAATCGGACTCGAGAACTTGGACCAGCCACTCGTTCGAAGATGGCATCAATATAGGGTTGATCATAGGCACATTTACAGTGTATGCCACGTTGGCTGCCAATCTCTGCGATGCTCTGAACACAAGTGCGCTTGTCATCTCAAGCCAGCTCGGTGGTAAGGATGCGACTTCAAACAAATACTCAGGCTCCACCTTGTCTGGCTCCGAGACAATACCGCTGGGAGTACGGATATGCAGGAAAGAGCCAGCTGGCAGTGAAGATGACAGCTTGAATTCAAGAACAAATCTCGAAAACAAGCTCCCAGCGCGTTGGGAAGAAGTCTGAACAGCCAAGGACACCGGATAAACGACTGCAAAGCCAGGCAATGCAATGGCTCCAAGTGCTTTGAGAGTCTCCGTTCTCAGTACAAAGCGCCAGTCATTCTGCGCTGACACGGGTGCCGTCGCGAAAAGATGAACCTGTAGCTGGCCAGGCAAGTCTTGAATCGACACAGCAGCCGACTGCAATCGGCGGAGCCGGCGTGTCGAACCGACAGGTCTCTGGAGCAAGAAGCGCAAGACAGGCTCTGGCGCAGCCTGATCAGGCGGCGCTTGCTGACACTGGACAGGGCTGCACGCAGTCCCTGCAAATGCCGTCAGACCGAAGGGCAGGGAGACGTCCAGCATGGCAGGACTCTCTCCACCTGCCGGGCCCAGAAGCAAACTCACAGGACCAGTGGCAATCTCTTGCCAATCCATCTCCAAGTACACCGAAATAACGGTATCCAGCGTCGGTGCTACCGGTGCAACAACCGTCAATGGCAAAATCGGCAGGATGGGCAAGCCGGTCATGTAGCTCTTTCCTTGAAGCACGCTTGATGGACCCGTCGAGGAAGTCAACAACTCCATATCCACACTCGGGAAAGCGCCGGCGGACAACACAGCTGGGAATGACATGATGACACGCTCAAAAGGCGTCCACAAGTCGTTGCTGTCCAGCGAGATGCAAGTCCCACATCCGCTCAGCAGTCTGCATGTCACCCTTGCGGTCGACGGTTCCAATACTGTGCAGGTGAGCGAAACATTGGAAGGAAGTTCGAGGCCCAACAGGCAGAAACGTGCACTCAGCCTTTGATCAGTGGAGGCCAAAATTAAGGAACTCAGAGCGAAACTCAGTGCAACGTCCACGGGCTCTGTGCTTGGGAGTCGGCCGGGATAGCAGAGGGAGAGATGGGCCAATGTCTGCACAACCGGGGCCACACCAAAACCTCGACGGCTTTGCCCCACGAGAGGGGCAACCTCGAGTACCGCTCCAGACTCGTCAAGCAACTGAAGGCGCAGGGGGAATGCTGGCACAGATCTGCCTTCAGGCACGCTGGCATGGATACCAATGCAGTAGCGCTCACCTGGAACCAAACCCTCTGCGATTTGGACCCGAAGTAAGGAGGAAGAAGTTTGCTTCCAGCAGTCGAAAAGCGGCGGCCAAGTGCAAGTCGCAGCCAGATCACAGCTCTGAGCGAACTGGCCAGTTTGAACTTCAGAGACTTGCGGAAGTAATGATTGCGGATCCTCGACGAGAGACAGGCAAGGTGCCTCGGGCACGAAGACGAAGGCATCCTGGCCCGGGAGAGCAACTTCCAGAACGGCACCTGCAAGTAGCTCCGTGGCAGGCACGAAACTCAGGACTGCAGACTGGACGACTGCTTCTGCTCGGAACAAAATGCTGGATAATGGCTGAAGCCGAACGTCTCCAATCTCGGTTAGAGATGGTCCCATCAATGCGGTGGCTTCAAAGAGAACACCCTGCACCATGCTCCGTATCGACCAGAACTGGATCTGCCCATCATCCTTCCAAGCTGGCATCCGTACTGTCACGCCAATTTCCATGTCCTCACCAAATGCAAGCTGCAGCACATCCACCCTCGCGACAGCGCCACTGCCTATACAGCCTGTGAGTTGCCAAGCTGTTTCTGGCTGTATCGGAGGCCATTTTGCAGCGCAGTCGGGGAAGAAGACGAAGCCGCTCGGCGCCTGCAGCTCCAAGGAGATGGCAGACGAGCCGCTCAGAGCGGATCCTTGCAGCAAGAGTCGCAAGCTGAAAGTCGCTACCAACGTCGGCGCCATCGGCAGACCAGTCACAGTCGACACACCCACCAGAGGGTCGGAGAACTCCCAAGCACTGACGGAGCATTGCTGTCGGACCTCCCCTTGTCCGGTCACAGTCTCCACGGACCAGAACTGACCACGGATCTGATCAAATCTCGGCGACTGCACCCGCAGCCGGAAAGCATAAACCACGTGAGGCAGCAAACGCAGCCCGGCAACGTCCGAGAGGTCGGAAAACGACAGTGTCAGCTCGGTTCTCTGTGTGTTGGTGATGCACCGGAGGCTGTCTACACCGGGCAAGGAGGAGTACTGGCGAGGAAATTGCAGGGCAGGAAGCCTCGGGTTCCCTGGATCAACAGTTGTCTCAAGGACGCTGGAGCAATTGTTCTCTGCAGCAGACGAAGCAGAAAGAGAAAAGCCCTGAGGGAGCAAGACTCGCACAATCGAAGGCAATTCCGGCTCCCGCCATGATTGAACACCCAGTGGCTCAGCAAGTTGCAAGCTCAAGGACACCCAGCTTTCGAGGCCACGCAACCTGCTCGTCGGCACTGCCGCGCAGTACTGCAAAGTCCCAATCACAGCATACCCGCGCCGTACGCCCACGTCCCGGCGGCTCTCGAAAGAGGTGAACGGGAGATATCTGTAGAGGCTTTCGAGTTGCCAATAGTTGAAGGTGGCATCGACCGCCTCCCAAAGAATCGAAGAAGGGTTCATCACATCCGCCGCAATGGCATACCCTACTTCGGATCGTGCGGTGCCTTGAATGTCCACCCGCAAGATCCAGGGCGAAGCCCCGTCGATCTCTGGCTCGATGGTTGGGAACCTCTGCAAGATGCTGGTCGTCAGGGGCTCATATAGGCGAGCAGGCATGACCCAGCTGAAAAGAGACGGCGCTGTCACCACAAGAGAGTCCCCCGTGCGAAGAGGGGTCTGCAGCATGAAATCCACCTGCACCCTGGTAACGTGGCCCGCCCGTTGGTCCTCGGCGAAGATGGCCAAAACAGAAATCTGCGTCTTGTACAGCCGGAAGGAGCTGTCATAGATGGAAGCAGGAACACCTGGTCTCAGTGCAGCTGTCACGGAGCTTTGCACCAAGGGAATATTCTCCATCAATGCAACTGGCATGCCATGATCCTCGATCAGCGTCAATGACCAACCGCTTGTGTGCAAACGGAGCTCCTCTGCAGATGCGGTGGACCAAAAGCTCTCCGGAGGGTTCTCAACCGAAACCTGGAAGGCATAGCTTTCACCCGGCTCAAAGCCCACATCCCTTGAGTCCATCTGAACATCTACTGCCAGAGGCTTAGGCGCAGCTGCAACACACGAGGTTCGAGGGACAGGTGGCAAAGAGCTCAGTGGCCAAAAACCTGGACAAGGCCCATCTGGAAATGCAAAGCCAGTCGGCGCAAGGAGCTGCAGTCGATGGGCAGAGCTTGTCCAATGCGTCAGTGAGAAGCCGTCTCTCTCGGGCATAGCAGCTCGGATGAGGAGGACCTGAAACCTTCCCAGAACAGGATGAGTTGGAAGGACCTGTGCAGATGCAAAGGCAGGAACCACAAAATACTTGGACGAAGTGGACGAAGTGGTGAGCGTGTCAAAGGTCAAGGCAGAACTTCCGACCAGAACCTCCACAGCAAGTCTCCACGTGCTGTACATCAACGGCCTTGGGCCATTGTAAACCAAGCAAGCAGTCCGGTATGCGACTCTCGGGTAAATAACGAAGTTGCGGTGCCTGGCATCGGATTCCATTTGCCAGCTTGCACGACTAGTTGTACCGTCCAGTGACATAGCTGGCGGTTTCTCCCCAAGACTTGCAATGCCTGCGATTGGCTCACAGGTCTCCATTCGAGCCTCTGCGGGTTCAAGCAGCTCCACGATCACAGAGCCTGGACCTGGCGGTGCAAAGACACCCAGCTTCAGCTCGATTTCCACACGGCTCAGGATGCTGCCCATCGGTGCCGGATACTTGTATGTGCTTGAAAGGACCTCCAGTGACATCCCCTCTGTAGTGTTGGATAGCATCACGGAGCCACTGGCTGCCACCGGGCTGTGCTGAAACGTCCCACCCACGCTCTGTGACAGAATCGTTTCCCAGCGCACAGCCGCTGCCAGCGGCTGCTTGATGCCAGGTACTGACAGCGAGAATGTGTACGGCCTTTGCGGCAGAAGCGTCGCCGCGGAGCTAGGAAGCCTCAATTCCATACCATATGTCGGTCCCCCTACATTGTATTCGAGGAGTTCACAAGCTGTCTGGGCAGGGAAATCGCCAGGGAAAAAGTGGCCACAGCCTCGGGTCTGTCTCCATGGCCCGGAGCGTGTGTTCCATGGCATCTGCAGCAAGGAAGTCAGCATGCTCGTATTCACGGGTCGGGAGGCCTCGGTGCTCCATCCGATTAGCGGAGAGCCAATGATCCGCAGGCGGGAACCTGCCAACATGCCCTGCCCACCGAATTGGATGCTGAAGTCGTACTCCCGAAGGGTCTCAGGGCCTGAAACCTGGCCGTCGGAGGAGTTAGCGAAGGCCTCGACAGCCGGTGCAACCTCAAGAGAAAGCACGGAAACATCGGAGCCGGGCAGAACAAGTTGGAGATGATCAGCAAACCGATGCCGCCATGGTATGAGCTGCTGTACTTCAATCCAATCCCCTGCATATGTACGAGCCGTCACCATGTTCCAAGTCACCAGGCGCTCATCCGATCCACCGGATGAGATCGGCCACTGTAACACGAATGTGTACTCCGTGCTTGACTGTAGCGGCGACTGAAGCGTAAGGATGAAGCGACCTCCATCAAATCGACACTCTTGCAGTGCAGGAAAGGTCTCGGAGATCTCCAAAACGATACTGCACCCCTCCAGTGCTCGCGAAGGTGGATCCAAAAGTGTGCTGTTTTCGACATACAGCTCCAGCCGGTACAAGTCCTCTGTAGACCCATACAGTCCATGCTGACTCGTGCGGAAAGAAACAACAAGTGGCGCTATTGGCTCTTGTATGTACGGGGCAAAGACTACAAAGTTCTCTGGCGATCCACCAGTCCGAAATAGAATGTTACAGTACTGAAGTGGGTTCCCTGCAAGATCTCGAACAACGTCGGTGCGCAGTCGCACGTTGTACTCTAGATCTGGCCGCAAGGCAAGCGCTGGAGTTACGGCGATCGATCGATTGCCATATGTACCTAACGTTACCATCGTCACCTGCCCATCCGCAAAGCTAAGCACACGCACATCTCCAAGAGCCAGGAGCTCCACAAGACCTGCTCCCGCCACGATGACTTCTGAGAACACGAACTGCAAGCCCAGGTTGGGATCCACTCCTTCCGTAAGGTTGCCAGGAACACTTTGAATGAGTGTTGGGAATGTCTGATCACCCGAAGCAAACTCGTAGTTGTAGCTCACCTCACACATGACCGGATCTCACGTGTAATCGAACTGAGGTACTCATACTCCTCTACTTTAAAACCAGGCAGAACATCCGGACTAAGCAGAAAATCCCAAGTAAGGCTAGCTGCGTAGTCAAGATCGGCCCGCACCAGGCTTGAGAGTGCTAGGAGAATAAGCAGCAGCTGCCCGGTGCAGAAAGGCATGCACGTACTGCCCACGAAGCAGCATCCTTCATGTGGTCTTACAAGATCCTCGCTTGCAAACTGGAGTCGGGGTTTTGGGGTGCAATCTAGCTCAGCATTAAGGATTCCGTTAAAGGCTCGTAAGAAACCCTGGTCAGGCTGGCTTTTGCATGCAACATCACAGGAAAGGGATGAGTGCGAGTTCTTGAGCCGACAGGTTCCCGGAAGATCAGGCGGAGATGGCAGGCAGGTAAGCATGTGCCCCCAAAGAGATTCCGACCGTCCTAGGGACCTACTGCACGGGCTTCGAGCGAGACATGAAGAGTGATTGCGACGACCAGCAACAGACAGCCTTCTGTCTGAAGCGATCCGCCATGATGAAGCCCACACGCAGTATGTCTGCCATCCGCCGCGTGAACTGCAAGGCACTCTGCTAGGGTCCAGTCCAAGCGACAGTTTGACACACCACGGAATTGTCAAGTCATGCTGAGTGCTTCCCCATCTTGCCCCGAGCCTTCATGCCTCCTCCGTTGGTGGCGCACACGAGAGAGTGCTCCTGTGCGCATCGAGCGAAACTAGGACACGCAAGCCACAACCCAGCACCACCTCATCGAAACCTGGCACGTTCTGTCGGATGAAGTCTGCAAGATACCTGAAGCAGCGGTGGCAAAAAAGGACGCAGGCACCATTCTAGATTTCCTCATCTCCGGAAGCCTGTCGGAGCTCAGCTCGTCGAGCACCATGCCAGGTGGGCTGAATGCAGCTTCCGCCTGCACTGCATGGTCTCTGCACCATGACTCGCGACTCCAGAAAGACTCGACAAGAGACCTGATTGTGCAAGTCCACCGTCAGGAATCGCTCTGCTCCCGCAGTCTGGCAAAGATGCTTTGGACGGCTTTCCAAAATCGGAACACCTTCGAAGGGAGGAGCCTTGATACATCGGAACATGAGCTTGGGAGCAATGGCCTGCCGCGAATCTCTTGGAGGGATCTAAGGCGAGGAAACCCGGAAGAGGCGCCTCGCCGGCCATGAGTTTCCGATCCTGCAATATGCAAAGTTGTCCAAGTCTAAGACTTGTCTGAGTATGGCTGGGAAAAGAGGCCCTGCCCGGCGCCTGCCGAGCGTACTCCAAGCAGGGCATCACGACCGTTAGTCGGTGTGGGGACTCAGGACAAGAAATTGCAAGAGACGAAGCTTCAAGAAACTTTCGTGACAGTTGAGAAAGTCACCTCGCCCCTGAGAGCGTCCACCAGAAGGAGCAATCTCACCAATGAAAAGTTCACCTTTGTCGATGTCAGGGCTGCCTTGAGTTAATGCCCACGTCTGGGGATCCAACCTCGGATGCAGCATCGTTACGGACTATGATCACGAAGACATCGTGATTGGTCACCTAGGTTGGGAAGGACCCTGAGGGAAGCTCTCGCGAAAAGAAACGCCGAGCCGTGCTCCGTCTGTAAGACTTTCGGCCCAATCTCGCCGTTGTCGAACATGGCAAAGTGGCACTCCCTACAATCAATGCACAGCCCACTGCCAACACCGAAACAACAATCGCTGACAGCCAAGGCACCCTGATCGCCACTGCAAATGAGAAATAACCTGGGAACATTCTCCAACGCGACAACGCACCGAAGACTCACTGCCACAAGTGTGCACCTTCTGCAGAAGCTGGTCGCTGCCGGGCAACCCGAAAACCTGTCAGGACAACACCTCCGCAGTTCATACGGAAGTTTCACGGTGCAAGTAAGGAAGCTTACCACCGGCGGATGCCCCAAAGGAATTCGGATGGCCTCACATCGCGACTGATTGAGCTCGACGAAACTGGACATCCGCATGTCCATTCGGCCTGGTACGACTCATCCGCATCCAGGTCGTCATCGAGGTCACCATCATCATCGGAAGAAGCCATTCACTTGCTCATGCAGCTCATGCAGTACTTGAGAGATGCTGTCCCGTCTAGCTTCCAACCAATGGTACAGAAATTTACAGTCACGTGCTTGCGTTGCAACTCAGTGACAGCTTTAGCAGCTGGAAGATAAGAGAGGCGCAAGTAGATGGACGGGTCTCAGTGCGAAACGCAAGGTCTGTACGGGTAATCGAGCCGAATCAAACTGCGGTTCATAAAGACTGACGAACTCAATCGTACAACAGTGCCTGAATAGAGAAACAGATTGAGGTCAAGATGCTTAATAAGAATAAAGAAAAGAACGTCGCACCATCACACAGGGGCTGCAACAACAGTCAACAGTATAAAATAAGTTATGACATCAGACATAACCTTCCTCGACCATCGTGGAGCCCTGCTTCCATGCCTGTTTCGAAACTGGAGCAGCCACGAGGCCGTCACACTACATCCAAAGCTTCCTCGGCAAATTTGCGCTCACCATGCGCTTTTGGTGGAGGGAAAATGTGTATTTTCAATTTAAACATCATCCGAGCATATGCAAATCCCGGCATCTGTGCGGAAAACTAACGTTGCTATAGCAGTTGTTGGTTGAACCAGACCAGGTCCATGGCGTAGCCATGAAAAGCAGCTTGACAAAACAATGGCTGTGATGCCATGATCTAGAACCCATGCACGAGAAGCATTGCAATTGTAATCGACGAAAAGCACTCTCTCTCTCTCTCTCTCGAAGGCGAAAAGCGAGTCCAAGTCTAGACCGCTTGTCAGCAGCCCTATCTAGCAAGCAGGCTCCTTTCAAGGGATTATCTAGGGTGCACTTGCTGCCTCCATTGGGATCTGTCACGTGAAATTGGTGTTAAAGTGCGGAGGATGTCTGTATTTCCAAACCATTGCGAGTGGGAATGAGAAATAACTTGTCTAGAAGGTTGCATAAAAAAGNGCTGCCTCCATTGGGATCTGTCACGTGAAATTGGTGTTAAAGTGCGGAGGATGTCTGTATTTCCAAACCATTGCGAGTGGGAATGAGAAATAACTTGTCTAGAAGGTTGCATAAAAAAGTCGTGTGAGTGTTCATAAACCCTAGGCGGCGCGCGCTGGTGAAGCAAATACTGATGTCGCAAGTATGCTTCTGTCATTGCTAACTCCGTCCAATGTATACGAGGAGCGCCTACTCTACGTTGTGGAAATTGTATATAATTATGTACGCTATTAAAGCAGAAATGATTCTTCAATTGGGCATCATGCCTAAGCAGGTGTCCCAAGTAAGCGATACGGGAGGATTGAATATGCTGCGAAGGGGGTTGCAGCCGTGGCATATGCTCATAAGCGAGTTTGAGCAAATATTCGTTCGAACACTGCTCTTCCGTTGGGGAGAGAACTCGGTGATAGAATGAGCTTTTGATGGAAAATATTTTTCGTAGGGCTTTGTAATGTATGGTATTAAGGCGCTGTAACTGCGACTTCGTGTATGTCTGGGACTCCGACCCATAAAGGAGAATGGCCAGTGTGATTTGCGCGTGGACCAATAACTTGCGCTTATGGGAGATTTGGGTGTGCCTATAGAAGGCGTCAATGGATTTGAGACATCTTATGGCCTGGGAGTATCTGTGTTGTACATCCTTATCTGCAGAGCCGTTAGGCTTCAAANACTTGCGCTTATGGGAGATTTGGGTGTGCCTATAGAAGGCGTCAATGGATTTGAGACATCTTATGGCCTGGGAGTATCTGTGTTGTACATCCTTATCTGCAGAGCCGTTAGGCTTCAAACAGGCGCCCAGGTATTGGGCGGCCTCTGTGGGTTCTACTTCGGTAGTAGATGGGGGAATCTCGCCAAGGACCGGGGAGCAGCATGCGCAACGGCATGGGTAGGTCGGTTGGTCAAAGGAGTTGGCATTTTTCCGGGTTTAACTGCAGTCCACGCTGTAAAGCGAGGTACTGTAAGAGGTGAAGGAGGCGATTAAGTGCCTGGGCTGTTCTAGCGAGAAGGAGCGTGTCATCCGCGTACTCGAGGTCTGTAATAGGCCTGTCGTGAGAAAGGACAGAAGGGAGAACCTGAAAAAGAATAAAGGTCCTCAAAGAGAACAGAAAGTACAATGACAAAGAGATAGGGCGACAAAGGGCAGCCCTGACGAATGCCCCGCCGGAAGGAATAAGACTTGGAGATGTTGCTACCGTCCCTTACCCGGAAGGTAGCATTNCGCGAGTTTGTCGGCCCGTGTGTTGCCGGTATTGCCGGCGTGTCCGCGGACCTTCAATATAGCTATATCAATCAGCGTCAAGGCACGGGTAAGATACGAGCGGAGCTGCTGGACTAGCTTGGGATGGGAGTGCAGTATAACTAGATCATGACAAAGATTATAGACTAGCTGGGAGTCGGTGTATAGATCTATAGCGAGGTTGGAGAATTTGCTAGGGTGTCTACAGAGGTAATCGAGGGATTCAATGACTGCCNGACTAGCTGGGAGTCGGTGTATAGATCTATAGCGAGGTTGGAGAATTTGCTAGGGTGTCTACAGAGGTAATCGAGGGATTCAATGACTGCCTGTAATTCAGCCGTGTTGTTGGAGCCAAACGGGGTAAAGTGTAGGCCCTGTCCTACCGGGCCATAAAAGTCCTGCCATTCGAGATTTTTGAAGAAAGTGAATGCCCAGCCGGCTGGATTGCCGGGGGCAACATTATATTGGTCGGGGCNCATTCGAGATTTTTGAAGAAAGTGAATGCCCAGCCGGCTGGATTGCCGGGGGCAACATTATATTGGTCGGGGCAGGAGCCGTCAGTGTATATTTGTAAGGCGTTAGGCGCGGGTGTAGTGCGAGGGGAGGGCGTCGGAGAGATGGGGAAGTGGGAGATGTATATTGATCTTTCCTCTGGCGTTTTGGGAATAACCCTTCGCGGCGGGGGGGTATGCTTGACCTTAGCAAACTTATCAAAGGAGATGGTGAATGAAACCGGGTNTATATTGATCTTTCCTCTGGCGTTTTGGGAATAACCCTTCGCGGCGGGGGGGTATGCTTGACCTTAGCAAACTTATCAAAGGAGATGGTGAATGAAACCGGGTAATGTCTGTGGAACCACGGCAGTTGCCAATGGATGCGTGAAGAGACCGATTTGAATTGATGAAAGGAGCGCTCGTGAATTAGGACATGGTCGATGACCGCGAAATCTTCCGGGGAAGGGGAGTAGGGTGTGGCCGTCGGGCTGGAGTTGATTTNGACCGATTTGAATTGATGAAAGGAGCGCTCGTGAATTAGGACATGGTCGATGACCGCGAAATCTTCCGGGGAAGGGGAGTAGGGTGTGGCCGTCGGGCTGGAGTTGATTTCCCTATAGGCCCTATAGCTAACTAATTTAGACTTGAGGCGGAATTGGTAGACTCGTCAAACGGAGCACGGCAGGCCCAATGTACTCAGAGTAATCAGCCAGGTCTTCCTTGACCACGCGTGCGTTAAAATCCCCAGCTAGCAGGACGGTAGCTGGGCGGGGAAGTGAAGGAGATAGTCCGGGAGAGTTTCCCAGAATTTTTGTTTTCGCTTAAGGTCTTGCGCTGCGTCCAGAAGCATGGAAGGCGCATAAGCCGTCAGCAAAATAGTAGGGTGCGGAGGAAGTGGATTTAGTCTCTTGGATACAAAGAATATCCAGGCCCTGTTTGATAACAAACTCGGCCGGGGCCTGATGTTTGCCAAGTCCAATAAGAGTTTCAATGTTCCAGGTAGCCATGTGTAGTTGATTACTGGACGGGTGCCACGACAGGTGGCGGACCGGCAGGTCCAGCAAAGACGGCTGGACGTAGCGATGAAACAAGGAGGCGCGCGAGCCTATGGTTGGGTGGAAGCGCTGGTTGCAATAGGCTCTTCGAAGTTGGGCAGGGCTATTATTTACCCTTTTCAGGGGTCGCCGGGGGTGGGCTAGGGTAAATTTCCCACCCTCCAGCACGGAGCGAATCCAACTGCGGTAGTCCCGACGGGACTGGCNTCGAAGTTGGGCAGGGCTATTATTTACCCTTTTCAGGGGTCGCCGGGGGTGGGCTAGGGTAAATTTCCCACCCTCCAGCACGGAGCGAATCCAACTGCGGTAGTCCCGACGGGACTGGCATCGCTTGTCATTACGGAGTTGGTGTCGCCGTTGGCGCGCTTCTAGCGATCGGCGGTTTTCATGCGATGTTCTGACCCCTGACGCACTGCGAGATTCGTGGCCACTAAGATCAAGATTGTATCTATTATCGAGCCCGTGAAGGGCA
>BGNK01000117.1:0-148324 GCA_003297005.1 Symbiodinium sp. clade A Y106 | reverse complement strand
AGTTTGCTCTCATTTTCTTTCCGTCGCAGAACCTTCCATACAGCGGCTTCGTGTGAAAACCCTCGCAAGTCGATTTCGTGTCGTGTCTTTTTCTTTTGTTTGGTGCTTGCGTCTTGTTTAAGTTTGCAATCCTTGAGTTGAGGCTTCCTTGAAGCCCCCTTGAAGGTGTGGCTTTCTGTTCTTTTGGTGTTGGTGCTTGCGTTTTCTTCCCTTGCCTTCTTCTTGTCTCTTGTATTTTCCTCGCAAAACACCCCCATAAAGCGATTTCGTGTGGCTTCTTCTTCTTTTCTTCGGTGACTGCGTTCTGTTTGAGCTTGTTGTTTTTTCCTTTTAGTTTCCTGTCGTGTAGCTTCTTCTTCTTTTGATTGGNTCTTTTCTTCGGTGACTGCGTTCTGTTTGAGCTTGTTGTTTTTTCCTTTTAGTTTCCTGTCGTGTAGCTTCTTCTTCTTTTGATTGGTGATTGCGTTTTGTTTGAGTTTGTTCTTTTTCCATTTTCGTTTGCTCTCATTTTCTTTCCGTCGCAGAACCTTCCATAACGCGACGTCGTGTGAAAACCCTCGCAGAGCGATTTCGTGTGGTGTCTTTTTCTTTTGTTTGGTGATTGCGTCTTGTTTGNCCTTAAGACCCCCTTAAGGGGGTGACCCTTAAGCCCCCCCTTGAAGCCCCCCTTAAGCCCCCCCTTCGTCGAAGGTCTGGGGCCCAGCCCCTCTTAAAGTCCCTCTTGCTCTCTAAAGTCCCCTTTAAAAAGGGGTTTCCCCAAAGGAGGGAGAGACAAAGAGTCGAAGCCCTCAAACTCCCCTTAAAGCCTTCTTTTAAGTCCTCTTTAAGTTTTCTTTTTGAATCCTTAAAGTAGAGTCCAGCTAGAATTCTCGAAGTGTGGACTCTCTCAGTAAATCTATCCTTTTTTAAATTGCTCGAGTGCCACATGTTTTGGCAGCTCGAGCTTTGAAATCGCTTGGATTCTAGTAGCAGTGGAAGTAGGTAGAAATACTAGAAGTCGTAGCAGCGAGAGAAGCAGAAAAGGCACTACAGCAGCACTCGTAGCCAAGAAAGTCCATCTATCGATTCTGCTGATCGGATGTGTTTGCAACATGAGTGCAGGAAGCTTCAAATTCATCTCGTGCGGGATGCTCAGGCTGACATCTTTCTTGCAGAGAGGCTCCGAGGAGGAGCTGTGCGTTCTCTTGAGGCTTGCATGGGCCTTAAGAGCTGCTTCGCGGTCGAGAAGAGGGCCAACAGCTTGCTGGCTTGCATGCGGTGGTTTCAAGTGCATCCACCCCCTCGAATCGCTGTGGAATTTCTTTGGCCCAAATGCTCGGGAATCTTGAGTGCCCTGCTTCCTTCATCATGTGATGGGGGTAGCTATCCCTAGTGGTAGATAGCCAGCTGATCTTGAAAGTTCACAGCGCATTGTCGTTTTCGCTTTTGTCTCCGGGTTCATTGGCTTCTCTTGTGCCTCGAACTGTTCTGAAAATGAATGGTTGTCGTTGACGAATGCTCAGAAATTCAGCTCTCAGACGGTGTTTTTGCGGATGTTCGTCCGATCTTTCACACTGATGCCGCCAATGTCCGTCTTTTCTTTCAACGTTCTACAACGATGTTTTTGTTCATTTAATGTCCGTCCAAGTGTTGGTTTAGGGTTTCAGTGGAACTTGTAGAACATGTGATTTTTCTGTTTGGGCAACGTTTCAATATGTTGCGATTCCGAATGCCGCATTTGGTCCAGCAGCTTCATGGACCAGCCAGACCCATCCAATGTCTCCACAACGCTCTTGGTGACCGGCGTGCGCTATCGGCTTGGTTCAAAGTGTCCTCTGTGTGGCAGGAATATTTCTCACTGTTATCTTTTTGTGTATGCCCTGCATCATGGCTGATCCTGGTTGCAAATACCTTGTTCAGAGACGAGTTCGCGTAAACTGTCAACTTTGCACCAACCTCCTCATGCAAGAACGCAGCAGCTCAGCAGGCATCAACCGCAACTCACTTAAACGGTACATACTGCAATAGTCTCTCCTATCAACGTCGGAAGCAACCATGACGCATGTGGAGCCCTCTGCAGACGATGTGCAAACTTTTCTGGATGAGCTAGATGATTGCCAAAGGCAGGGACGCGGTGCTGTGGTTGCATGTTTTGATTGCACTGGGTGCTTGTCAAAGTATACGTCGGATTGCCTTCTAACGATCGTGTTAGCTTCCAACGATCGTGCTAACGATGCTGTTTGATGAGACAGCATGTCCGACATGCTGCTGTTGGTGTTGAAGTTATCAACTCATGCTCTGCTGGTTTCGAACAATCCATGGCAGGAGTGAGGCAGTCGGTCGGATGTTGGCACTCGAGGACCAGGACCCCGTCTGTCAGATCGTCAGTGTAATGCGAGGCTTCACAGGGAGCCGAGGCAAACTGGTTGAATTGGAGCCCTGTGCACGTGCAATTCTGAGATGCTTGCATTGTGACATGCCGGATTCGTGGTCGCGCATCTGCTTGCATCGTAAATCGCAATGTCGCAGATAGACGGCATTTACGAGTGAGAAGTTAAGAAGTCTTTCGCAGGCCAGCAAAGGTTTGGACTATTTGTAGACGCCGCCATAGATTTAATAAAAAAATCTTATCAGGAGCGTTGGGCGCAGTTGCTCAACAGCTTTGCTGCCAGACGGGGCTCTGCTCGACGAGTGACTTTCCGATCGCTCACTGGGGAGGCCATTCTTTACAGATATGATGTGCGGGGAGCAGCTAGTTTGTTACAACGTTGCATGTGGGCACCTCGAAGACGTGCAAAGTGGTGTTGACACGGGAAACAGACCAGTCGAAAGCGGATATGGCCGGGACGTTGGCAACTTTTTCGAGCTTTCAAGTAAAACCAACGCTGCTCCGAGCGTTACATGGCAAGGATACACGGCATGACGGTATATTGTACTTCTGCATTGGACCAGATCTCTCTCGATTTCCGGAATTCTCAATAAGATGTCCGGCCAGCCAGGACGGTGCCCATTTCTGTGTCCGGCGTTGTGTGACCGAACGTGTCATTTAATTATGACACGACGACCTGCAGCTTCACAGCCAAGTCTTACAGAGCAACAACTTCGGCAACAGAAGACGTTGGAAAGCCGTCCTGTGGTTCATCTAGCAGTCGAGCGTGTTTCTGACCTGTTGAGGCTGTCGAATTGACATTGCAGCCGAAGCAGAGACTTGGCTAGTGACGGCTGTGTTCCCGCAGCACTTTTCAGTTACTTGGACTGTTGAGTACTGGCTGTGGTGCCGAGGGTAGAGTTGCTCAAACCGTTTCCTGGCGAGGACTCTCTTCTCCGCCAAGCAGACTCTGTTGAAGCAGGTTGAAGCACACATGCCAGCAGTCGAACCTTGCTACCGCCGTGATGCGCAATTTTTTGCTGGAGGCAGGAACTGCTCTG
Organism: Symbiodinium sp. clade A Y106; assembly: GCA_003297005.1. Taxonomy (NCBI): domain Eukaryota; class Dinophyceae; order Suessiales; family Symbiodiniaceae; genus Symbiodinium; species Symbiodinium sp. clade A. The sequence continues at coordinate 144,916 of BGNK01000117.1, read as the reverse complement.
ACGAGAGGGGCCTTCTCCATCAGCTGATGACAGCTTGCGGCAGGCGACCTCCTTGTAGATCACACGCTTGCTGCGATGCTGCCGGACGAGGCTACGGATGTCCTCAAGCTTTCGAAGCTCCGAAGCATTCTGGGGGTCCATTTGCAGGTCTCTGTGGTGTTCAAGCAGGTGGTGCGAGTTTCACCCGCGTCCGACAGCGACTTAGAATCAGATGCGGGGTCTTCTTTACATGACGCCTTTTTCGACGACTTCGATTGAGACTCGGACTGGAGTTGAAGCGACCTGTACAGACGAGCTCCCTCTAGCTTGGCCCCAAAGTGTGTCCGAATTTCGGGACTTAGCTGGCTGCTTCATGCAGCCTTGTCAATCGAAGGTTTCCTCTCGCCGGGCTATCGTACAGAATGCGGGCAGGGCAAAACAACAACGACTTTCGCAGTCCCGGTGTTACTGCACCCTTCACTACCGTACCTGGATTCTCAAGCAAGACTGACGCACACAGCAATTTTTCGGATTCATGGGTCAGCCTTTGCAAACTCAGTCTTCACCTGCCGTACGGAACCACAAGCAAGCCGCTGCAAGCCGATCGGAGCGATGGCATCTGGTCAACGGCTTCTTCCAGGCAGTGGTTCCTTCTTGCAGGGAAATGGCAAGACTCGTGCGATCTCCTGCAAGGCTGTGGGGCCTCTGAGCTTGTGCTCCTTCGGCGGCTACACCGAGAGCTTTCTGCTCGGAAACTCGGTAAGAGATGGAGTGGATGTGAGAAACTTCCATGAAGCTTGATGTTAGGACTCAGATAGCGCCGGCCTCATCGCCGTTTGCAGCCAAGCACATCTCCAACTGAAAGGCTCAAGGCCCTCAAGGCACAATGATGACGAATGCAGGAAGAGAGCTGTGTGTCTTTGTGCTCGGAGGTGAGGGCCAGGGTGCTTGGGAAGAGAGGATCCAACAGACCTGGGGAACAGACCGGACCGTCTTCGTGGACTTCGGGAAGAGCCCGGAGCCATCGGAGCCTTTCGAGCCTTTCTGCAGCAATTGCACGCCTGGCACCCCTGCGCCTTCCTCCGTTCGCCGGCTTCGCCTGGATCCGAAGTTTTCGGAGCGTCCTTACAGGGCACTGAGCCTTTGGTCAGCACTGCGCGACGAGCTGGATCACTCTAACAGCTCCTCCTCCTGGCTGGATAGCTGCTACTGGCTCATGCACGTGGATGGGCGTGCCTACGTCAATGTCAAGCGAGTCGCGCAGAGATTAAGTTGCGTGAGAGGCTTGCACCCAGAATATTACGGGCTGGGCCCTATGATCGGACAGGCACGGGTTGCTTTAGCAGATGAGGCTACTGGATACATTTTCAGCAGCAGGTTGCTGTTGAGTCTGCAATCTCACTGGGTCCCGAAGTGTGCGGACTACTTGTCGAGTAGCAGCGATGCCCACGGTTTTGGATGGAACTGGCCTTCGGGGTTTTACGTGACGCTGTGCTTGTGGCAACAGCTCCGTTTGCTGTTGCAGCGTTTGGGCGACCCTGAGCAGGAGGTGCTGATGCAAGCACTTCCCCCACAGCGTCACAGCTCGCCACTTCACCGTCTTCGCAACTTGCATCCTTCTGGACACTGCGCTCTGCTCGTGGCAGCTAAGACGCCCGCTAGCTTGTTGGAAATTCACCGGCGTGTGAGGCTAGTAGGCCCGCTGGAGGGTCGTGGCCGCGACATCGTTCGAAACGAGATCGGGTGTTCGGTGTTATCAATTTTGGAGCCGATGGCCCTTTCGCCGCCATGGAGCTACCGCGTTGCGAGAAGTGTAGTTCGGTGTCCGTTGAAGGAGGCGGTCTCCGAAACAGAGCTGGGTCTCTCGGTGCTGAAGCGCGAACTCTTGGAGCCTTCGCGACCGAGAGGACCTGCTGTGGAGAAGCTGCGTGCGGCTCGAGGGCGCAAACTTTGCATACTGATGCCCACCACAGATGCAGCCCCGAAACAGATAAACAGGGCTGTGGCTGCTGTGGAGACCTGGGCTAAGCCCTACCTCCCTCAAACCTCGCCGGAGCCACACAAGAAGTCTCCGGTGCTGGCGCTTCTTTACAGTCGCCGCCCCCTCTTCCCGGAGTGGGCCAATGCCACCCTGTCCTTGAGGGGAGATGTCGACCTTCGGCACCCCAAGTTTAATGCCCTTCGCTTCATCTACATGTGGTTGACCCTTGCGCTGTATCACTGGTCAGCCGCTTCACAGCAGTTTGCAGTTTGCATTATTGTTGACAGGGCTGCATGAAGGGTTTCCTTTGCCATAAGCGGATCCCCGACCTTGATCCCAGGACTGCATGTTCTTCATGAAGGCAGACACGGACGCTTACGTGAACGTTCCCAGGCTGTGGGCGACCCTTCGAGCAGTAAACGCATCAGCAAGGATCTACGCAGGGCAAGTCACCTTGGCACACGGCCGGGCGTATGAGAAGTGGACCGAATTCGCACACGGCCTTGGGTATGTATTGAGCCGTGCCGCTCTTCGCAGTGCAGTGCCAGGCCTCAGGCTTTGCATAAAGAATCTCTTGGAAGTGAAGCTCGAGTCAATCGAAGATATGCTCTTGGGCGCTTGTTTGAAAATGGCCAAGATTTATCCTGTCGAGTTGGGCAAGATTATCTTCGATTTCAAAATGACCAGCGAACATGTTGACGGGGTCGTGAAAGAGGCACTGGTAACACACCGGGTGGAAGCGCAGGAGATGTATTTGCTGCATGATGCGGTGACCAAAGTGCTGTCTCGGAAGGGTGTGCGCAGGGCACAACGTTAACCCCAGTACGCGAGCAAGGAGTCTTTATGTTTCCCCGTGCCTTCAGCTGTATGTTCTTCCATCACTTACCTTGCAGGAATCCTGCTGGTCGTGTCCCAATCCAGAGCGATGACTGTAGCCTTCCGCGAAGGCTGTCCGGATCAGCCGCTGGTGGCGTGGGACATTGGGACGGTCTCACGGCTGCCTGGACATGTTAATGCTCTAGGGGCAACACACATTCCACACGTCCCAATCTTGCCTAGCTTTCCCCACGGCCGAAAAAGCACGGATTAAGCGAGGAATGGGTTATGCGTCACAGGAGATCTAGAGCTTTCTCAGGCGACGGCTGCCTGCGCAGCTTCGAAAAGCGAGGGTCTTGCGCTGCCTGTCGCTGAGATTACTTCGAGACTCGTGATGTTGTTTCGTCCCAGGAGCTGTGATACCAAGACGGTGTAAGAAGTTCGTGACACTGTCCACCACAAGGCAGCTGCGAGAGAATTCAAAAAGCCTGGAGATCGAGACGGAAGGCGCGAGAGATTCTGAAGGGAAGCTTTGTGGCGCTCTGCAGCTGAGCCTTGCTGTGAGGTGCCGCCAAAGGCGCCAGAGCCAGAAACGAGGAAAGCCGAGAAGGACTCGGAGCGCTCTGCAATCGACGCGCTTCCGGCTGAATATGCAGTCTACGAAGGCCAGTGAGTGTGGCCTTCCGTAGAGTGCACCCTCGTCCATTTTCCTTCCCGAGAGTTTGCTGAAGCTGCTGGTCCAGTTGGTTTGTGTCCGGTGCATCGGGCAGCAGTGTCGCTTGGAGTGCTGACGGTCTCAGGTGCTGAGCCTCGAAGCCGGGCGGCGGCACTCTGGCAGGGCTGCAAGCTGAGGTGTCACTCTTTGCCTCGGACTGTGTCCAGTGACCTAGCGGCCATGACGATGGGGGTTTCAGGGAGCTGTCATCATCGTACAGTGAGATCGGGATGCATCCGGTGAAACAGTCGCTATGGTTGCAGACATTTTTTGAGTCTTGCGGCGGGCAGGCGCGCGCTTGCAACTCGAGCGGTACAAGCAAAACTGCAGCTCAGGCCAGTAAGTGCTAGAATGATTGCGATTGCCGGTAGAAAGCTCAGATGGCAAGTTCTGCACTGTGGAGTAGACTTCTTTCGGTGAGACAGCGAAATCGGTGTCCATGCTACATTGATGCCCATGTTTTTCGGTGGACCTGCGGGAGAGGCGCGATCTTTACTGGTTGATAGTTGATGTCGCGAGCTCAACTACAGCCCCGCCTTGTTCGCGTTTTATATGGCTTTAGATGCTTACTGCCGTTGTTCGAACGAGATTCCTGAGATTCTTCTTAGGTCGAATCCCGCCATCCGCCCAAAGTGCAGATGCAGGACGAGCTGAGTCTGTCAGCGCGTCAATCACCAACATGGTAAAGTTACCTGGTAAAGTGATGCAGAGTGGAGCCATCTGCATGCTTTTTGGCGGCGACAAATATGAGTCGGGTCCACTGCAGGACCCCCATGTGGGGCCTTGGCTGGATGTGCTCTATGCTGGCCTGAGCAAGCTGCAAAGTGAGGCGCCTCGGGGCATTTTGTACTCCTTGCGATGGCCGAAATCCGAACCGGAGCTGCATGGCTCATGGCCCATGGCTGCCCTGCGCAGGCTTTGGCCGAGCTGGCGGCCGCTCTCCACGGCAGACGCCTCCCTCTTGGCAGGCACTGCAGGGCAGTGCAGGGAGGGCCGCTTTCTCTGCATCAGTCGCGTGCTCGCAGCCTGCCTGGTAGCTTTAATTGGTGTCAAGAATAGTGCCGAGTCCAGCTCCAGGACAATGCAGGCATGTCGGTGAGGAAGAAGTGTGGGACGGCCTGACATTGGTTCCTTGATATTCCCTGAGGCGTGTCGTTCGTTTGTGCACAACCTTATCAGCCGGATGCCTTTGCGCGCAGAGAAGCAAGTTCATGGAATGTTGTTGAGTCTGAAATGTCGCTCTAGCCTCGTTGCACATCAGCCCTTCTAAGCCCTATCGTACCTGAACCCCCCACCCCCACATCTCCATCTCTGCACGACCGCCTCGATCCAATGCCGGCCGAGCTTGCAGACCTGGACCGATCCTGCGGCTCCTCGGTGGACGTACTGTGCAATAGTGATCATTAGTGCCTTGTGGAGTATCGGCAGTGGGATGACATAGCTGTTGGGATTTTCATGAGCAGGGCCGCAGGCATCAGAGGTATGGTTTTGTTCTCCAGGTTTTGAAGTCTGGTTATCATGTCGTGGATTCCTGAAAACTGTTAATGTCTCTCAGACTGAGTTGCAACCAAGGTGCGATCAGCATTTTGCCCAGCTCGCTGCTCTCGTTGTTTTCTGATCATGACGGTGTCGGCGGTGCGCATGGTGGGCCCTGCCATGATAACCCTGTATACAGGGCTACTAGGCTGTTGGTTTTGCAGGGTTGTCATGTATTCCGCGAGAAGGGACAACGTTCCGGCGGTTTCTTTCCCTTCGCAGTCTGATGTTCAGATCGGAAAGTTTGCTTGCGTTGAGTTGCCGCGCTTCCCTGAAGTTGCGCATGACTTCACAGCCTCGTCTGCTGCAAAGTGAGAGCCCTAGGCATCGTGTTGCCAGCACACTGCGGTATCTCCTGTTTTACATGACCTGATGTTGCCCGAGGCATGATGCCAGCTCCTTCCTGGCATTGCGGCCGATAGCACCAGCAGAAGAACACTTGGTCGATCGGAGAAGTTAATGGCCTTACGAATCTTTGGTGCAATGTGGCCGGCGGCCGACCGCCGGTCGAACTGTCACTTAAGCCCGATACGATCCCTCGGTTAAGGGGCGCGATCTGCAGCTGCGGGTGGCTGCAGCGGTGAACAGCAGCATGGCCGCGTCCCTCATCGGACACTTCGGCACCAATCCCAGTTCCAAGCCCTTCAGTTGTTCTGTAGGCCTTCTAGGCACCTGGACTCACACTCAGGGTGGTCCGGGTTTGTTGCGCTGCAACGTCGCATCAGCGATTCTGACAGCTCCTGGTCTTTGAAGCTTGGTATGTAACCTTTCGCTCCGAGGATTGATTGCCGGAAAGCTGTGCTGCAAAGACAGACGACCGAAGACAAAGGATGGGGAGGTCCGAATGAAGCTTAGCTTACCCCATGTCTTGCTTGCGACGACCCTGGATCGTGAACTGGAGGTTGCGCACGCATCCTAAACCAAGCATGTTGTGGAGCTGCCTGGTGTGGTGGTCTTTCTGGCAGTAAAGGCTCGTGGCAGCACCTCTGCGCATCTTGGTGCAGGTTGCACTTTCTCCGAAAAGCTCTGCATCCGATTCTGAGCTCGAGGAGGGAACCGTCCGCCGGAGTAGACGGAAGTTCACTTCTTGTGGGGCTCTTCTCTTGACGCAGGTGGTCGTCTCCATGGGCCACGACGAGGCCGAGCAGGCCCCGGGAAGATGCGACGTGCATCCTTGAGATTCCTTTCCAGCGCCTCGGAGGAATCTGCATAAGCTGCTTAAGATGGTCGCGGACGACCCTCAACCAGCGCTGATGGGAGGTCTTTCCGAACGATGGCTCAACTAATTTGGGTTTTAATTGCGTGCGGAGAAGTCACGGGCAGCACGCGACGAGTTCAACTGGTCGTAAGGAAGGATAGGCTGATAGGCTTTGCCAGATTGCGGGTCTTAAAACGGCACGTTTGCTTTGCCGGTGACGCGACGGTGCTGCTGAGAAGAATCGTTCGTGGGAAGAGAGCGATTCGCAATTGTTTGTTGGCCCATCGGACTCGGACTTGGGCCTGACTTGGTAATGCAGTCAGCTTGACATGCCTGGCTGGCGGCGCGATCTTTTCGCGTTCCGGTTTTAGGCCCTTGTGGCTGTCTATGTCAAGTTGGTCTTTCTCACTCGAGGCACAGCTGTCCCCGTAGCGTGGCCGAAGCTGGAGACCCGAGGCCCAACAAGGCATTGTGGCACTCCAGGTTTGTTGGCTTCATTGCCCATCCTGGCCCGGGCAAGAAAGAAGGATGTTTGTGAGTTTGTGATCCTCAGGAAAGCATGCTGGGTCTGCACGGAACAGTTTGTTCGCGCTTTTGCGCTCGGCAGGCCAGCCTTCCGCGGTTGGCCCAAGGACTTGCGACGCCTGCCCCAGCTGGCGACCAGGCACTGAGAGATGCCCAGTGAGCTTCAGCCTACAACGGTGCCATGCAGCCATGCCAGGTCGCTGCGTGAAGTCGGCGAGCTCTGCTCTCAGCACAGACAACGCAGTGCATCCCGTACTTCTTCAGCGACGTGGTATGAATACAATTGGCAGCGGCCACATGTTGGTTGTTTGACAACTCGGTTCTGCGCTCTTGAGCATTCGTGTCGACCGAAGCAAAACTAGAGTCACATTGCACCAATGCCGCTTCCCAAACCCAGAAAGACGCTCCCGAAGCGGCGGCATTTCCAAAGGACTTGTCGTCTGCGTCCAACTTTTGGTTCTGCGAAGCCCCTCCATCCAGTTCAGATTTGGTCGGCTAGAGCCGCAACCCCTTCTGTCTGCGACCCGGAATGCTGCACCAATCAGGTCTGCAAAGGAACAGGAAGCCGACTCTCATTGCAGACTCACTGTCTGCATCTCAAAATTTTCTTGCTGTAAACGAGGTTGGCCTTAAGTCCAACTGCTTGAGCGGAAGGCGAGAAAGGGATTGCGCAGAGATTCGTGCGTCCCGCATTGGCGACGTTGTTGCTCAACCTAGCTCCAAAATGCTTGCGTAGACATAGAAGAGCTGGCGCGCAGATTCGGCGACACCTCTTCAGAGCAGCTAAAGACTAAGAGTCTTCCGTTAAAACTTAGATGGGGATCCTGAATCCTCCAAGCCGCCGGCCATGGCCATGATGGCCCCGGGGCATCTCCCTGGACTTTGGCCCTGATGGCAGCAAAGAAGAAAGCTCAGGCCAAGCCCAGCTCCCGTGGTCGCTCATGCCGGGGATTGTCGGTTTCTTTCATGCGCTCCTCTCCTGTGGTGTCCCGTAGGCCATCTCTCAAGATGTCTCATATGTTGGTCCCTGTCTGGAAGCTTGACGTGGACACTTTCGAGAAATCTTGCTATGTTGTTCCTCAGAGTCGATGATGCTGGTTTCTTTCAGAAACTCTGTCGGTACTTCAGATCTGTACCTGGTAAGTTTGACTCCAAGAAAGACACATGAAGCCAATTTGGAGCCCAGAGGCTTAGCGCAGCTTTGACCCTGAGCCTGAAGCCTTCAACTCCTGGTAATCGGGCCCTGCATCGGAGACCACAGGCAGAAATTGTAGACCGAAAGCCTTATGAACTCAACCTAAACCTCGGGTCCAAGGGGAGTACGTTTCGGTGTTGAGGCAGTTGAGGTTGCCTTGAACAGCTCGGGGTGTGATGGGAAGCAGAGGACTTAGCCGGGACTTAGCCATCTACAAGCAAGCAACAGAGATTGCATCTTTAAGGCGAATCAAATTGCCTGCCTGCAGGATTGATGATATTTACTGATATTTGTTGCACGGAAATCCATTAGAAGTCCAGGCAAATGCAGAACAGTTTGCGAAAACCTGTGTTTCCATCGTAAGACTGTATGGAGATGTATGCAGACACTTAAACAAGGGGTCCCAGTTTTTTTTTAGAAGGTGCGGCCAACATTGGGGTTTAGAAAGTTTGGCCAAGTTCGTGGTTTTTGGTCCGCTGGTCCTTGGTCCTCTGGTCCCGTGGTCTCTGGTCCCTTGGTCCTCTGGTCCCTGGGTCCTCTGGGTCTTTGACACCCTGTTCCGTGGTCTCTTGGAAATAGTCCCATCATGCAGGCAGTCTGTTTGCAAATTGGGGGGGCGACGTCCTCCCCAACCCCCGCGTTTTTTTTTTTAAGCTGTACAAGGCCACGTCAAGTATCATCCTGCCAGCAAAAACAGAACCCATATGGCCCCTTTTCAGAACCCGTAAATGGGGGGGGGGGGCTGCGCCCCTTTTTTTTTGCACGAACATTGCATCATCAGCAAGACTTGCTTCGCGCTAATTGTTATAGACCTGTTCAAATACCATCGTGCAGGCAGTCTATTTGCAAACGGGGGGGCTGCCTTCCCCCCAACCCCGGGGCTAGCAAAAACAGAAGCCACATGGACCTTCTCCACCCCGCATGCAGGCAGTCTATTTGCAAATGGGGGGGCTACGTCTCCCCCAACCCCGCGCTTTTTTAAACTGTGCAAGAAGACTTCAAGTATCATCCTGCCAGCAAAACCAGAACCCATATGGACCGGCTCAGAACCCGTGTTAAAGACTTTGTGCTTGCAAACGGGGGGGGGGGGGGGCGCCCCCCCCCCCCCCCCCCCCCCTTTTTTTTTCCCTCCCCCGCCTGTTCTTTTGCGCCTCGTCCCATCCAACAAAAACTACACAAAAACCTTCAATTCCGATCCTGCAGACAAAACCAAAACCATATGGGACCGGCCCAGACCCCGTGTTAAAACCTTGGGCATTGCAACCGGGGGGGGGGGCCTGCCCCCCCCAACCCCCCTGCTTTCTTTTTACGCCGTGCCGGCTTGCTTTCAAGAGCATCGTACCATGAACAAGAATTGGTTCAAGCACATAGAGGTTATAGACCTCTTCAAAAACCATCATGCACGCAGTCTATTTGCAAATGGTGCGGCTGCGTCTCCCGAAGCCATATGGACCCTTTCAGAACCCGTGACTTGTGTTTGCAAATGGAGGGGGCTGCGCCCCCCCCCAACCCCCCTCTTTCTTTTTACGCCGTGCAGGCTTGCTTTCAAGAACATCGCACCATCAGCAAGACTGGCTTCACGCGCACAACTGTTATAGAGCTTTTCAATCCCATCATGCTGGCAGTCCATTTGCGAACTGCGGGGCTGCGTCCGCCTCAACCCCCGCACTTCTTTAAGCTGTACAATGGCACGTCAAGTATCATCCTGCCAGCAAAAACATAACCCATATGGCCCCTCTCAGAACGTGTGATAAAGACCCCAACTCCCCTGCTTTTTTTGCGCCAGAACATCATACCATCAACCAGAACTGTTTCAAAAATCCATCATGCAGGCAGATGGGGGGGCCTACATCCCCCGCAACTCTCGTGCTTTCTTAATCTGTGCAAGATCGCTTCAAGTATCATCCTGCCAGCTAGGACAGAACCCATATGGACCTTTTCGGAACCCGTGATAAAGAAGATATATGATGAACCGGAATAACCAAATGAAGGGGCGTGTTTAAGATGTAAGATGAATCGGAGTCGTCAGGTGAGGGGGCCGTATTTAAGATATATTATGATGAACCGGAATCGCCAAATGAAGGGAGGTGGCATGTTTAAGATATATGATGAACCGGAATCGCCATATGAGGGGGCGTGTTGAACATATATGATGAACGCGAGTCGTCAAGTGACGGGGGAGTGCTGAACGGATATGATGAACGGGAAAACCACGCGAGGACAAATGGGAATTCCCCAATGGATTGCTGCCACAAAAAGACGCTATCCCAACAATTTCCTAAAAGGATGTTGCGTAAGAAGACGCTACAAATGCAACTTTCCCAAGAGCTTGTTACAAAAAAAGACCCCCAAAGTGGAACTTCCCCAATAGCTTGATGCAAAAAAGAAACCCTGGAAAAAATAACTTTCCCAATAGTTTCATAAGAGCTTGCTGCACAAGAAGACGCCCAAAAATTGAACTTCCCCAATAGCTTGCTGCAAACAAGAAACCCTGCAAATGCAGCCTCAAATCAAACTGAAACAAAGCTTGGCCGCACCTTCTAAAAAACCACGTTTGGCCGCACCTTCTAAAAAAAACCCTCCGCCGAAAACAACTTAAACATGTCAAGACATCTAGAGCACTCCCTAAACTCCTGAGAAAGTTTGCATCCTGCGAAGTGTCCTAGCTGAGGTCTTCGCATGAAGCGAAGATGCACAACTTCCCACCCGCATACTAAACGGAAGTACTCGCGCCAACTAGCCAACAGTCGAGAACTCACATGCACCACCTTCACAGGCCAGATAAAATAAGTCCTTTTGCACATGCTACTCCGACTGCATATTACGGGAATTGTCGTTGTATGAGTAGTCTGTGCACGAAGGTGCTACCGTAGGAGTGGGCCTAAGACCGGAAGGGAGGCGCATGCCCTTTGCAGTACAGTGTGGGAAGTGGATTGGCACTGCAACACGAAGCCTGCTCAGAGGATATCCCCAACCCCTCGCTTGTCTAGTACTTCTGTGGCTGTCAAGCACGCTTTCTGGAGCCGGCGTCAATTTTCGGGAACCTGGGAACGACTTCCCAACTTGAATTTCAATGCAGAGTCAGCGTCGAGGGTTGCTTGGGGTTTGCAAGAGCGAAATTTCACTCACACGTGGCAAGAACTGGGTACCAACACGCATCAATAGCATGCATGGAGCGTGTGTTTCCGTGACAGTTGCTACAGTGGAGGCCCCGCCACCATCGCCGGTGCGTCGCAAAGAGGATGAAGGTGGATCGGGCCCTGTCTGGAATCCTCCATGGGTCCAGAACTTTGCCAGGCACCTACCGCTACCGCCGTGCGGCGTTCGCGCGGGCGCGGAAAAGCTTGGATCGCATCAGGCCAGGCACTGAGTTGCTGAGATTTTCGATGGAAAGGGTTGCCAAAACCTTCCTCTGCCTCTGTCGTTGGCAGTTCGTCAGGACTGAGGCGAATGACGGTGATGAGCCCCTGACGGCAGTCCCGACAGAATTTCGCATGCAGAAGTGGAGGAGGATCCGCAGATCATTGGCTGCTTGAGCCAGCCAGGCTGGAGAGAAGGTTCGGGGTGCTTTCGCATCCATGCGCAAGGCCAGGTGTGAATTCAAGCTTGGCGAAGTGCTTGCACCCATCAGTATGAATTAGGTAACTCGGTAACTCCAACTCGGCCAGGGTGTCCACGCGGCCCTGATGTTGAAGCGGGTCGTGGAGGTGCAGCCATCTGGGTCCGGGCAGATGGCGGATGCAGGCCGTGGCTGGGGATTTTTGTAGGACTTTAACACGCCCTGTCTTGGCTGTCGCTGAAGGCCAAACGACAGGCAATGCCGCAGGAACGGGCTTGACAGTGGGAAGGCTGCTTCGACGAGGCTATGGTTCTTGCGCTGGTCTTTCCTGGATGTTTTTCATAGTGGCCGGGGAATCCTGCAAGTCGGTTAGCCGCTGAGACGCTCGAGGGACAGCGGAGATCCACTAACTTCGACAAGCTTCGGTGGTATCTTGCCCGAGGAGCCAGCTTCCACGATTCTAGAATTAAGATGCCATTGAGCTTCACGGATTCTTGACTTCTGAGGACCCGCTGAGACAACGGAAGGAAAGCTTGGGATGCCTGTTCCAAGGCACGGTCGCGGGGCACGGGGTGGTATGCGTGGCACGCATCGCAGATTCTGCACCTCTGTTGAGGTGAGGTGCGGCAAGGGCGCAGACCATCAGGCAGGATGCGCCAAAGAGCATCCTGTGAACTTCTCTGCCAGCGTCCAGGACACAATCCTTTGCTTCAGCTCAGCATCTTCGGCACGAGGCTGGAGTTTTCTCTGAGGGTGCCTGGATTGAACTGAAGCCTGCCTTACGCATCCCGACAGAACAGGACTGCGACTACATCTTTGGAGGAGTCGCAGGAGAGCCCGTCGAAGGCCTGCGGGTAAATGACAGACGCTGCAATGCAATATTGACATAGAGAAAGATTGCGTGCATACAGACCGTAGGGCTTCGTATCCCGGCTCTGCAGGTCAGGCAAGCTGAAAAGAGTTCGCCGCGACGAAGGAGGCGGCGAAAAAAAGCGGCGGATGACAGCAGCGGTGGCACCGGAAGTGAAGACGAAGACGAGAGTAAAGAGGCACTGCTCCAAAGCCAGTCACTATCGGTCACTGCATGCCCAGAGCACCACTGTATCGGATTTGCGAGGACGGAAAGCACCGCAGACGAAGGCACGAGCGGAATGGGGACGAGGAGGACGTTGGCGACAGCGACCTCCAGGAGGCATGCAACCCAAGACTTAATATTCATTTTCATTTTGCAAGAGGCCTGTTTTGGGGCGATGAACGGCTCTGCACTGTTGCCGAGGTTGGTCAAGGCAGGTCTCGACGTCGAGGGCGACGGAAAGACAGGAAGACGGCAGACCATGGCGACGCTGTCCTTCCCCGGAGTCCCGATGAGCCCTTGCGCAAGTCGCAGGACGCTGGCGCTTTTTGACAGAAATCTAGACGGCTATTGCTGATCCTTGTGTCGCAGGAGAAACGCAGAGCTGCACGTCGAGGAGGTGCTGGCGAGGGTCCTCTCGAGAAGAGCCAGGAGCGGGAATGGCATCGCTTTTTCACCCTCTGCATCGCTTTCCGAAGCCATCCCGGTCCGAAGCCCGGGCTGTCTGAGCAGGTTCATAAGCTGATTGATGCTTTCCCGAATATCACAGTGTGTAGTGACGGCGTAGTGCCCCCTTTACAAATCACCAGCAGACGCTTTTCTGTATTAAACCTGACTTGCTGCTCGCAGGATGAGAGTGGCAGTGAGGAGGATTCCGACAGCTACACCGACAGCGAGGAGGGCGACTACTTTGACCCATGGGACCGCGACTATACAGAGAAGCCAGACAAGAGGAGATATCTGAACCTTGCCAGCAGCCGAGCTGAAAGTTTTAGGCTCGCATGGGAGAGCTTCATGTAAAGCGGACACTCTCAGTGTAGCCGGCAAAGCACATGTCCAGCCTGACGTAGCAACTTCAGTCGGAACGCGTAGCACTCTGCACACCTTGACGGATTACGGCATGGAGCTTGGCAGTGAGGATTCCGAACAGCTCGGAAGTCTCCTTGGCAGAGACCGTTCAGTCGTCCTTCTTGCCGAGGCACGGCTGTCTGAGCCACGTCATCTCGAGAAAGTTTGGCTTCAGGTGTGCCCAGAAGTCTCTCCGCTTCGGCCAGCGGCGCTCAGCCCGGAGGCACGGACCCGGACTTTCAGCCTCTTGGAGGTGTTTGCAGCTCCCCGTTTCCAGGCCCGGGTTGGAGCTCCGGGAGGCGGAGGCGAAGGGACTGGCGAAGCACCGCGGCGTCTTGGAACTGGAGCCGAGCGTGAGCCGTGAGCAAACTCACATTGCCCCCTTCTGCTCTCTGCCGGCCCGCGTTGCCGTGGCACCAGGAGATGCGAGACTGCCTCCTCGAGCTGCAGGACGAAGTCTTCGTTGGGACTTTGTTTGTTGTTTGCTTTTCTTGAAGACTGGTGATTTGCGGCTCGGTAGATGTTAAGAATGATTCCAGAAACTTTCGCAAGGTGCAGCCCCTTGCATAGGCCACAGTTCATGTCATGTAGCCACACTGGGAAACATATATACTGTTATATACTGCACGGGCTTACACGACGTGAGACGAGGGCATGGTGTCGGCCTTTTCCTGCTTCGGATTATCCCGGTTTCTGCCACCGAAAAGAGACATCCGCAGGCAGGTTGCGACGAGCTGTCCGACAGCGCGGTCTTCGGATGGCCTGGGAAGGAGCCTGCCACAGCCCTCACCTCTTTTCGACCCTGGACAGAAGCCGGGAAGGAGCTGTTACGGCTGCACCGGCTCTGTCGATGTGCTGTGCTCGGCCTCTGCGGCGTTTACAAGGCTGAGAACTGCTTGTGTTGCATCATCCATGGTGGCGCGACTTTTTAGCTCACTTTCGCTTCTGTTGAACATCGATATCGGAGGAGTTGCTGGCGGCAGAGCGCCCACGAACCCCAGTGGGCCTGCTTCAGGCCGCATGGGTCCGGGTTGGCGGTTGGACCCGTTGCCATGAGTCAAAGCTGAAGCCGTGCTTTGTGACTTGAGGCAACCATGTCATCGGTCTTTAAACGGCGTATATCTGCACCTTGCAGCACAAACAGATCGCAGCACAGCGAATGTTGCGTGAGTGGCTGGTCAGGAGCAGGCCCAGCTGCACGAGATGCTGCGCTTGTGTCGAAAGGCATGTTCACCAGCCGGCAGATGTTGCAAAGAACCATGCGCACTTGAGTGGCCATCTATCCGCCGTCTCAAGCACAGCGGCAGGCTGCCCGTCGTGTCGCCGAGCTGCGCCGCCTCTGTCAAAGCAAGGATTGGAAGTGGCTGAAGACTGAGCACGGACCTTGGGAACAGGCGCGTGCCAGGTCTTTACTCAACAGTCCTTGATCCGAACACTTCAACACGCTTTGCTACATGCATGCTGTGCGAGCCCTGTTTTCTCCAGCTTTCGGCACCCATCGCTTCGCCACGCCGCACTCTGCGAGCGACGCCGCTCAGCTGCAATTTCGCCCTTGCAGCCGCTGGCCTCGAAGTTGCGTTGGCCGGTTGGCCTGCAGGAAGATGCGTGCGGAGAACCAGAGCCAGGATCGTTGCAGAGTCATGGAACGCCGAACATCTCCTCTCCAGGCCTGTTTAGCGGGTTAGTCGGTTTGCTCTTGAAGGATGCCTCGCCTCGGGGCGCAGCTGAGTGGCACACGGCGTCTGCCCGGAGCCTGGAGAGAAGTCCATCAATGGACCACAACGGATTTTGCCAGACGTCCGCCGTTCCGTCTCGAGGTCGAGTCCCTGAACCTTCTCCAGAACTCCCTTGGCTCCATGGATTTCCTCAGGGGAGATTGGGCCTCCAAATCTCTCACAGGACTCTTGGCCGAAACGGAGGCTTCCCTGAACCTCTAAACTTTGTTTGCTTATTTCTTACGCTTTCATTCCAGCGAAGGATCTACCGAATCTCTCCGTACCTGGAACGACGACTTCCGGCTGTTTCCCAGGTTCTGCCAGGACACTTTGCAGGCCGGGGGTGTTGAACGCTCGGGGCCAGGTGTCCGTAGATTTGGTTGCAACCTTCTGGGCCGCTGAGCCTGAGCCAGGAAGCGAAGCAGTCGCGAAACCGATGGTCCCAGGAGAGGGAGCGCCTCTCTCTTTGTGGCCCTTATCAGACAGGCAGGTTGCAGCTTTAGGCCGTGCCACAAAGAGAGCAGAGCTTGCTTGCAGGTCAGTGCTCTGGTCGCTGTCCTCATGGTTTGCAGCATCGCTGTGTGCACTGCAGAGGCGCAAGAGTGTGGAAGCATGGTGGTGCCGAGCTCCCTCACCTCACCTCTGCATGTTTTTTGAAGGGGACCCGCAGATTCACATCATTTCAAGTCCTTGCTTGTACTCAGCTCTATCTTCAAAGATTTCAAAGGTCAGATGCATGGGAGGCAAATGCAGGTTGCGCTGCCGCATGTTCACAGCAGGCCGCCACCCTGGCAAGAACTGCAACCCAGCGAAGGTACATTTGCCAAATTTCTGACGGGATGCTTCTGCTGACTGCACGCGATGGACCGTCAGGTTGAAAGATCAGTTGAGGGCCGGCCCTCCAAGAAGCCAGCCAAGCAGAATGTCAGCGAGGCTGCAAGTTGGAAGCAGCTCTTAAATCCTTCCTTCTCAAGTAGCGGGAATCTCAGACTACGGAACGTCCTTGCGTCCTAGTTTGGGCGACTTGCTTCAACGATGCAGGCGTTCTGGACTCAGTCCTGCAAGCTCGTTTTGTTGTATCCTGACTCCAGGCGCGACGAGGAAGTGGGGCTGGCAAGTCGCGCTCGGAGAGGAATCCAGGCACCATGCGTGCGCTATCCTCTGGTCCAGAATCCAGAATCAGCGCCCCTGGCCGTCGCTCCACCCTTGGAAAAGAAGCCTGCATTCTTTACTGCAGAGCAAAAGCTGTGGAGGTGCTTCCTCCACGAAGGAGGAGGAGCTTGAGATCCTTGGGAAGACGGACCAAAGGCACCTGCAGGCCGAGCTCATCAAGCGCGCCAAGCAAGCCGTCCGGGCCCCGCCCCCTTCGGCCCTCCCTTGGGCCCCTCCGCTTCACTGCTTTCCTGCGCCGCGCCGCTCAGGTGAAGAGTCTGATGCTGCTCCTGGCCCGGCTGCCGAGCGCCGCGCGCGTGGACGACTTCCCGCGGCTGGCGGCCTTCGTGCGCTCCTTCGAGGCGAGGGTGCGCTAGCCAGCGCGCTACCATGCGTGTTCAGGATCCTCACAACCCGGCCTTGGTGCCCTTGTTTTCTCCATGGTTCCGCCGTGGTTCCTTGGTGACAGGAGCAGCCCAAGACAGCAAAGTCCCAAGGTATGCAGGCAGGGACGCCTCGGCTTCGGATGGCTGGGGTGGGGCTTCATGATCCTTCAAGCAGCCAGCCGACCTGTTGCTGTATCGCTGATTGAGATTCCAACACCGGTTTTCTCCAAACTGACCAGCAAAGCAAGTACTGGGAGACAGAGAACGGCCTTGTTAGTCGGGCTTTCTCATCTACAAGTCAGGCATGTAGCAAGGTTTCCAAGAGCGGTATGACCCGCCAGCCTTTGCTTCCTTCTGTTTCGAGGGTCCGTTCTGTCAGGCAAACGGAGAGAAATAGGCACTCTGCTTGAGTCAAAGTCCTGGATGGAGGGCTCCCCGCACGCAAGAGAACTTTGAGAAGTGTAGGCATTGCCGAATTGCCGACCGCATCGGGTTTACTTTGTAACAATTGCTCGAAGCGGACCTGCATGCGGAGCAGAACTGGTATCATTTTCTCTCGTCCTTACATCTTCGTAAAGGATTTCGGGAACAACTGTTGAGTCCCCTAACTGGCCGCAGTGTTTCGTTTCATGTTTGCTCTGTGATGTCGAGCGTATTCGGGCAACGGCCTACTGTTTCTCTTCGTAAACATGCGATGATGGGCCCTTCTGCATCAATCAGATTCTCTATTCGCCACGTCACTGTTGAGCTGACCCTGCCAGGCCGACACTCGCCTCCAACACTTGCCATTCCATCTTGCCCGCGGCATGTCGAGGCAGGCAGCGTGGGAAAGCCCAATGTAGGCGGTGTGGTGGCATATGGTGGCATGCAGTGATTTGCATTGTTTCATCGCTGTCCTCCAAGCGGCACGTGCCAGCGTCTGAGGATGTGATGAAGTGGTGCAGCCAGATGGCAGCGAGCCGTGTCAACAGACGCTGCGTTAATGATCTGGGAGGCCTTTGTCAAAGACCAGGGTCAATCCACAATTTTGTTGGTGACGTTGTCTTGGCAACCAAAGAATCACCAAACGGCCAAAGTGCCCGAGTCCGGACGTCCATTTGCGGACAAGTGACCTGTCAGATAGTTGCATTCTTGAGCTGCAGGCAGAGCGTGTATCTATTCCTGAAGCATTGGTGGTGAGTCTATGGCAGTTGATTGCGCCCTAAGTGGGACAGAGCAGCCTGTGCACGGGGCATGCCCGCCGTTGGCAGCTCAAGGTCGTGCCAGTTTTCGGATCTCGCAAAAAATAAACGCGATGCCAGCTGTCAGCTTCCTTGACTCGACTCCATGTTTTCCTTCTTTCAGACGTGCCTCCTCTTCAGGAACCTCGCCGCTGTCCACCGGGGCGGCGGACACCTCCCAAGGATTGGTCCAAGGTGTGGAGCCTGGGCCAAGGGGGGGTGCTCTCAGAAGTTCGGGTGGCAGGTGGCTCCAAAGGTTCGTTGCTGGGACAAGGGCCAGCCTCTGCCTGTGGCCGGAGCCGCTGGAGCCCCTGGTGAATGACCCGTTCCGTTTAGATGGAGAAGTGCTCAGTCAGGTCACCACCGGATATCAGAGCGGTGCGAGCACGCCAACAGGTCAAGTCCTCTGGAGTCTGATCCGGCTTTTCGTTCACTACGGGGAGACATCACAGCACCAAGGCCGGCGACCACTGTCCGGCTCACGGGGAGCGAGTCCACAAGGTATCGGATTTCTCATTTCATGGGCATGGCCCCATGGCGCTTTGCACTTCGTTCTCTGTGCGACCTGGAATTGCAGGGATCTTTAAGGGCTCACATCGATGCCAGGTCCGGGTCCGGCGACACAGCTACCAGTAGCTCCAGAGGCGGCCCCTTTGCGACACAGCGAGTGACACAGTCTCCTCGTGACCGGGAGGCTCTACTTCGGGAACGGCCACGGCCCGGACATCTGACGAAGGTGGCTGTGGCCATTGAAGCACCGCTCTGCACCTCAAAGCGATCTTGAAACTCCGATGCTCAGCGGCTCCTTAGCTCCTTCCTTTCCCGACGAAGCGGTGCAACACACCGCTCTGGCCGGGTTGATGACCAACTCGGACCCCAGAGATCAATCAAAGCCAGACCGGGACCCCTGCCAATATCTGTCGAAGCCCTCTGTCCAACACTTCAGCCGACCTGATATCTCAGTGCACTCGCGTGAACTTTGCCCTATCATTTGCGCAAAAGCTTTGGCCGCAGCTTATTTGCTCCAATTTTCGTGTTTGGAGGGCAGAGGTTTGGAAGCACCCGAGCAACATGTCGCTTCTAGGCTGCACGAAGCTTCGATGAAGAGAGAGAGCCTTCTCTCTCGTGGAACTCCAGAAAGTATCCTCCCTCTCGCTCCTTTGCAGTGAACAGTGTTGCCGTCTAGCCGCTAGCCACTGAGGAGCTTGTCCTTCTCTGCACAACAGGAGCCGGTTCGGGGTCCTCTGATGCTGCTCGCATAGAAGCAGAGCTCCACAGCTCCCTGCCCTGCAGGGCCTGCAGGGCAGGCTCGAGAAGCTGGACCTGGCATCCGCCGCATCAGACCGCTGCTCGGAAGAGTGCGGAGCTCGGAGCATCTCGGAGCTAGAGGAGCAGAGCGACTGTGTTGTGAAGACTTGCGTCTCGGAAGGTCCTATGGCATGGGAGGGGCGATCCCTTCCTTAGCCTCTGGCGGAGGCGAGTCCGACAGGACACGAGTTCTCTATCGCCCAGCATGCCTCGTCTGGAGCCGTCAACAGCAACATATCTCTTTCCTTCAGGAAGTCTATCCATGCTCTCAATGGACGAGCCCTCAGCTGCATCAAATTCCGTCTGCCTTGTATTGCATGAACAGTGCGGCCACCCCCAACCCGCAGGGCGAGGGGCCGGGGACGATCGACTGTCCAAGATGTCGAAGCTGCGAGAGCGCCAATCAAAGGTTGTGCAGGCGGGACCGGGACGGCCCTTCCTTGCAGCTCCTCGATGCTCCTTGCAGCTCGAGTGTGGCAGGCTTTGAAACGCCGGGGCACGACTGAGAGCTCAGGTGAGCTTGTGCTTGCTGCGGTTGCTAGGTGATCATTTGATGGACGAGTGCAGGTCAAGGGGACTCCCCGCGAACGGAGCTTGCTCGCCAGATGTCGGGCCTGTCAGATGCCCGCACCTCGGACGTCCGTCCGGGCTCGGCGGGTAGGAGCGACAGAACGAACTTGGATCGTCCGTGAGCCGGTAAGCACGTAGGCATGGTAGAAGCCTGCACCACTTGCACCACTAGCAGAGAGAATTTCAGGGCTTTCGCTGAGAGGCATGTCGTGTGTCACGTCCAATGACTCTGCAATGCTGTCCGCTTTTGCACGCAGCAAACGACTGCCCAAGTGGCTACCGAACCGACTCCATATCATTCATTTGTAGAATCAGAAATCGGAATGAGCGGGAGCTAGACCGGGCGAGACACAGAGACCGTTGCCCTATGTTGCTCTTCACTTCACAACTCGCAGACGTATTCCGCGCATGGAAGCATGGCGCTGGCTGGCTCTTGTACTGAGCTTGTGTGCAGCCGGCCGAAGCCAAGCTCCGGCTGGTTGCGCACAGCTTGAAACAACTCTGGACGAGTTGACCCTACTGCAAGTTGAAACGGCCATCGATTTCGACTCAATCAGAGGCTCGCTTGAAATCCGCAGGAAGGCACCGGTGCACGACTTGCCCGAGGAGAAGCTCAACTGCTGGCTGCATTTGTGGAGGATTTCTCTATTTGTCTTGACTGGGGCGATTGCTCATGGCTGGCTCTTCCGGCCCTGGAAGCCAATCTTCTTGCTGCTCATCCCACTGGGAGTGGCCACCTTCCCGGCGTTTGTTGCTTCAACATCGTCGGATCACTCGGATCACCTGTTCTTCCTGATGAAGGCCTGTAGCGTCTCAGCATTCATGATGCTCATGACAGCTTTGTGCGTAGCATGTGCACCGGATGAAGCTGCTTGGCCCTTCAATGGTTGGGTCCACGGCTTTTGTGTTCGCCACCTCAGAGGTTCTGCCTGGCCACATATAGTGCTTTACCTGCTTCTTTGTGCGAATATCCTCGAGGCGGTGCTGACTGACCTGTCGCATCAAAGCTACTTGAATGCTCTCGCAGGCCTCTGCCTGATAGCAAGCACTCCCGTGCCGGGGGCAGCGCTTTTCCAGTATCCGTTGGAATGGATTCGTAAGTACGACATGGCCGGCATGCAGGCAGAGCTCCAGGGTCTGGATCTGGATGTCGACGAAGACCTGAGAGCTCGGATTTCAGATTGGTATGTTGTATTGATGGAGACAAAGAGTAGACGCTTCGGCGATAAGTGTTGCCGACTTCCAGTGTCCTGGGTGTGGTTGTACACTTCATGGAATGCTTTGTTCATGTTTGACGTCCGACTTTTGAATGACTGGACTTTGGCAATCTTGCTCGTGCCGATACTGGAGAGCCAGAGAATTCTCTGGGTGTTGCAAAGCCACGGAACAGCCTTGGATGCATGGATGAATTCATATTGGCTCCAGGTGCGAGCTTTCAGTCTTTGGTCCTGGGTTGTTCTTGACAGTCTGTTGCTGAAGCTTCTTCCGGCGCCTGCCCACCCTTCCGAATGGTTCCAGCTGTCGGAACATGATGAGGATCATGCTCGCCACTTCTGGGGTGTCTTCAATCTTGTGTGGGCAGTCCTCCACCTCGTATGGTTCTGGCATCGGGTCTATCGACTTCAAGCCGGGACTGAGGAGGGTGCAGAGGTTGGGAGAGCTGGGGCATGTGGGGAAGGTGCGGCGAGCGGATAAGGCATCCCGGTCGGAGATTTCTCTGCCTGCATAGGACCTCAACCTTCGGGGCGGATGCCCTTGCCGATGCACTTGGTGCAGCGGAAACGTCTCACAGGCTGTTGAAGTCTCACACTGTCCTTGAAAGGAGCAGAAGACGTCAGGCTAAAATTCCAGCCGCCGATCACATCGGAGTGCTCAAGCCAACCCACGCGCAGGGTCCGCAGCAAGCCTTCGGGGACCTCACGGCCAGAACGCCGCACCATGCTTGGAGCAGTTGGTGTGGATTTCAATTTGGGTGTTGCTTAAGAATAAGTGGACGGTCGCCCTTCCGCCCTTCCGAGGCTTAGCAGACAAGACACCACCACCAGCTTGGATGGAGCGCTTTGCTGTGTGCTGTGAGTGTTGTGGTTGCGAGCATTCGAACCTTCATGCCTCCGGCAGTATGAGAACAGGAAACGAGCCCCAAGCCGCACCGCGAATCATGACCGTGAACGACATGACAAGAGCGGTGGTCCCAGTGCAGCGTCTTTTTGTGCCAGCATGGTAAAGTCTTCGTGCGACCACTGTGCAACAAAACTCTGCCGGGCTTCCCACGAAGTGAATGGCAGCTCGGCTGTTTGCAATTACTCAGTGGTACCCTTCAAGTGTTACGGCGTGCTGTGCTGTGATGAGCGTGGCCACCTCGCAGTTTGAAGTCGGACTCGGTCAGACATCCAAGATTGGGCACTGCTCAGGTCCTCATGGAGGTTCGGGATTCTCAGGACCACCCAGCACCCCTGCTGAGGTTAGGGCTTTGGAGCTGTTCTAGAGAGCATTGGTGGGCTTGTCGGAAGTTCTCATGACTGTGTCGCGGAGATGCAAGCTGCAAGTTCTCGTTCGGCCTCGGCTCACAGCGCCCTCTCCTGGGGCGACCCGACCTTCTCCCTGGGCTGCGTAGCGTTTTGGGCCCGCCTGCCTGCACCAGGCGCAGTTCACTGCGCCAGACGGGGCCCGGGCCTTCACAGACAGGCTTGGAAGATGTTTCCTGTCAGGATGATGCGCCGCGGCATTCGTAGCAGCCTGCGTGCCCTGCCTCGTCGTGATCGATGGCACATGTTGCAGGAGCGGAATCGTAGGCTTTTTTCCGCTCGGATTTGGCGCTTTCTCGGCCTGCTTGCAGGAGTACGCCGTCGGGGAGAGCAACCAGGAGGAGTTTCGCAAGCTGCGAGTGCGCGACGGCCAGGCCAGGCTCCAGCTCGAGGCTTTTCCTGAGCTTTGCACGGTGCTGTGCGAGGTCACGACCTTGGTGGAATCCACTTCAAGCACTCCTGCAAAGGCTGGTGTCTTGGGCAGTTCCGCTTCTTTTCTTTTGGGTCTTTTTTGCACTGACAGCACTCAGCTAGGAAAACTTTGCATTCACGGCTCCTTGTCTTGAGTCCCGGATTGGTACGGACGCCTGTAGCATCTGCGGAGACGCATGGCTTCAACGAGTCTCACATGCTAAAGGAATGACTCAGAGAGCATTGCAGCTGGTGTGCTGAGGCCATCGATTGGGCTGCCTGGGATTCCCGCATCAGCAACAAAGAGGCCGTGCGCAGCGTTCGGCCGAGACGTTTTGCAGCTGAAATGATCCAGGTCCTCGGCTGCCTCAAGAGCTTCCACGAGCAGCAGTCTGTCTTGCTGGAGACGGTCCTCAAAGAGGCACCCGCAACTTGCCGGATCGGTTCCCGCTCTGGATCCACTTTTCAATTTTTCGGACCTCCGGAACTTTCGAGCTCTGGAGCGTTCAGGGTTTTTGCTTGTCCAGCACGAAGTGTTATGATTTTCATCATGTCCGCAGTGAGACTGTGCAGTCGTCGCTCCTCTGTGCGAAAGCAGCCATTCTCTTCTGCCAATTGGCATGTCGGCATGGGCATGCGGAAGTTCAGCACATGAAACGGGTGTCAGCAGCTGCCTCGGTGCGCCTGTTGTGTCCGGCGGGAAGTCCAATGGTATTTTGGGTGCCACTTTTTCTTTGTGCAACTTTTCCAAACCTTGGAGCTATTGAAGCCGGGACAGTGTAACCCAGAAGTTTATCCTGACTCATGCGGAAGGCTCGTCTGCAAGTTTAATGTGCTTTCCCTGTTCAGACGCCGTCAAAGTAGACCTGTGATACGCAAAGCATGGGGTTAGTGACTGCGAGGGTGCGCGAGCCTAGGCAGGCAATATAGAGTACATGCATGACCGTCTTGTGTAACATGTTCTCATGGATCTTAGCCTTAGATGCAAGGGAGCCAACCCTCAAAAGGAGTCAGAAGCCCGACAACCGCGAACCGGCGGGACCTATGCAGAAGCAAAGCTGCCGATGTTGGTACTCAGGGCCGGCCCTGCACAGATCTGAGCCTTTCTGAGCAGGATCACTCCGCATCGATTAAGAAGCAGACGGAAGGCTCGGAGCTTGGTTCGTTCGAGTGCAGCTTGACAGTTGCTTCGTCTTGGTCTTTCGAGGCTGGGAGCTTTTCGATGCAGCCGTGACGAGCTGTCAGAAGTCCGTGGAGAAGCCGGGTTCCAAGAGCCGAAGAAGAGCCGAAGAAGAGCCGAAGAACCAATCTGACAGCTGCCATGAACGAGTCATCACATTCATTACCCGGTACCCCTCAGAGCGAGGTGTTTCAAACCCCTCTGGACTAGAGGTCTGAGCAGATCTTGCAGAACGGAGCCCGCGCGCTTTGGATTTCCTTCCAGTTTGCTCCCCAGTGAACACCAAGAGTCTGAGTCTCTCTCCTGAGTGCTCGGTTGGAGCAAGACACCCGGATTTTTTCGAGGAATCCGCCAATTTCGATGCTTTCTCAGTCTGAGTGGCTGGATGCTGACCAGTACTGGCAGGCCCGAGCCGTGAAAAAAGGCCCAGGCAGCGAAGCTCAACAGCTTGTTTACCTTTTGAGGCCTTCGTCGAGAAGCACCATTTCTACCACAACCACCTGCTAAGTGCCGTCGAAGATCCCGAGAGCAAGGACTACGATGCCAAGACGAAGGTGGCACTCTCAGCCCACAAAAAGAGCATCCCCCAAGGCTTCCACAAGGAACGCCCATGCATCGAAAGGCTGACCTCAAGAAGCGATGGGAAACGTTCGATGGTCGACAGCTAAGAGACTGTGCCATTCTGTGTCCGTTCCCTTCTCACCCGAAAGGGGCTGCAGCTGGCATGCGGAGGCCGTGGAACGACGCGCCAGAACAACAAGCTGCTGTACCAGCGGCCATCTTTCGAGTGCCCCCTCCTGAAACCTCCAAGGGACCCGAATTCGGCCGGCTGCGCGGCTGGGCTGGGCTGGGAGCCAGGTACTACGACGTTTTCCGGGGCCCGCTCATCGAGCACATGATTTTCTATCTCACAAAGACCGGGGGCGATGCCAGGAGAGTCACGCCTTTTTTCCCTAAGCTCTTGTAGACCACAGGAAGAGATGGCTCCTGGCTCCTTGTTGCAGGACTTTCCCGGAAATGATGCCTACCAAGTGGCTCCCGCCTCGGCCATGTTGAGATTGCGGTTCCTTTTCGCATGGGCTGACAGCACCTTTCAGTTGCCTACACTGCCTACGCGCCTTCAGCAAGTTCTCAGGGCCTGAAAGGCTGCTCAGTGATCGGAAGGTATGCGGAGATCTATGACATCCGTTTCAAGCTCTACAATGTTTTGCAGCGCCGGAAGCGGCAGGTCCTGGCAGTCGGTGCCATGGAATTTGTATCCTTTGTGCCTCGGGCAGGTCCACGAGGCGAGCTGGTCTCGTGAAGCCTTCCATGACTTCCATCCACACGACTTGGAGCATGATGGCGAGGCGAACACCTCCCACGACATGTCAGTCGTGCAAATGTGTACTCCTGTCACAGCGAGGCCTACTACTCCAAGCTCATTGCCAAGGAGGCTGCAGTCTGAGATGGGACATAACACGGTCGTGGCTCGGGGGTTCATGCATCCTGCGATGTGCCGACCGATCTGAGTCCGTGGCCACCGAGCTTTGTGCTGGCCGCCTCATGGGGAGACCTGGCCTATTCAGTCATGGCACCCACGTGGCCCGTGCTTCCAGAGTCAAAGAGCGACCTAACACATACCCAAGCACAGGAACTTCATTCTTTTCAGTGATGCTTATGTGCCTGCTGGGAGCTCGGTGAGACCGTCCAGAACTCTGTGGTTCTGTCACTCGCTGCATTGCCGAGGTGCAGTCGGGCACCGGTTTTTATAGAGCCATCCAGATGGATGGTGGGAAGGGTGCCCCAACTGAGAGAAGTCATGACGGCTTCAGACACCACTAGCCGCTAGCCACTAGCTTGTGTCAACATCCCCAGCTTGCTCAGCTTTGGCTCCAGAGCTGTACCAATGAGGCAAGTTCAAGTCCTGGCCGGCGCGACTTTGCAGCTTGAAACGGCCAGAGTTTAATCATTTAATCCTCTTCCATGACACATGGAACAGTGGAACAGTCACTAGCGAGTCATCAGTGTTGAACGGACTTTGGCCATGGCACCTCCGTCTGCGAGACCGGGGGAGGCTCCGTGGACGTCGAGGCAGGCGGAAGCCCAGCCTATGCTGTGACACATAGCTGGGTGGCCTTTGCCTTCTGCGTAGAGTGGGCAGGCACAAGCCGCGACACCTGGGCGAAGTGGTGGGAAACACCGACCAGGCCAGGCCAAGATGTCTTTGCTCGAGGGAGCGTGAGCTTGTCTTCTTCTGCAAATCGAATGTGACACTGCGACAATGAAAATTGAAGCCGTTGAAGCCGTTGCTGAAGTGATGCCTTGACAGGTACGAAAATTGGCAGAATGGCTGCGAGCAGGGCAGCTCAGGATCGTCGGGATGGGCGACTTGCAGCTTGCTGGCTGTAAGGATTGGGACGATGTTGTCCTCCGTGGAAAGAAGAAGGAACTTCCACCTCAGGACGTACGAGATTCTGTGCACCACGCTGTGGCAGAGTTCGCTTCTCAATCGGGACAGGCAGACGTGTTTCAACTTTCCGAATACACAAGGAAAGCCATACTCGTAGGAGATGCCACGAGCTGTGATCGATGAAAGCTGAAGCGTTCCGTTCCGGAGGACCCGACGAAGAAGTTCCAACCGGCCGCGACTTAAGAAACCACAGTGCAATCTTGTGGGCGTGCATCGGCATTGCAGCGTTGCATAGCGTTGCTTCAGGCCCCAGAGAACCTGAATGCCCGAGCCGTCAGAAGCTCAATTCCATATCGAATGACATAAATGACCCTTGGCAAAGCCTCGCATGGCTCAGGTCCTCGTAAGCGGACCTCCAGGGCGCAGCTGCCATGTGACAATGTACACACACCGAGCAGAATTTCATGTGTGAGTTTCTGCCAGGATTGGAAAAACCACGACCTGCTGCCTTGTTGCCGCATCCTGGGACAAGTGGCGAAGTCGAAATCTTCCGGCGACAGCAGTCTCATTCGGACCGGAGGCGAGATGTTCGCGATACAGCCTCATGGAGTTCAACGCCTCCGACGCGCGGAGCAAGGCATGTTCATTTTTGACCGGCAACACTGCTCTTACCACACGCCTGAGCCGGCAATTTGAAAGGCTTTTGCTCATTTCTTGGTCGAAGCTGAGACATGTTCTCGCCCTGGAACGTAGGTGAAACCCCTTGAACATGTGCCACAGGGGCACAGGTTCTAGGATTCTAGGGTCTTCGATGCATGCGAACGGCGCAGGTTTTGGCACGTGCCACAGGCTTAGAAAGCCGAAGCTTTCGTCAGGCTGTGATCGACGGCTTGGCCAATTCACTGGTTGCTACCTGAGCATGGCATGGCGGTTGCTGCCGAAAGACGCGGATTCGGATAGCGGAATAGCGGACGACCGTCGAATAGCCCCCCCACTGAACTAGTAGGTCTGCCCTTGCCTGCACACGCCGAGGCAGGGAACCGCACCCTTCGCTTCGGCAATGCTGGGAGCAACCTGAACCGCTCTGCCGGGTGCCCTTATAAAGACGAGCTCAGAGCTGAGATCAGCTGAGCCGAGGTCATCATCATGGACGAGTGTGCCGGGCCCAAGGGCGGCTTGGGCGGCTTGGGAGTCTGGAGAAAGTCAAGTGACGGAAAGCTCCGCTTCTCTGAGGCGATGGCATGGCCGGTGGGGACAAGGGCGGTTGTCAGGCGCTGCACTTTATGTGTTGGGGCCTGGCTGGCCTGGCTGGCCTAGCCGCCTGCCTCGCGCAGGCATTGATAAAGCTCATCCAGGCCACGAAGAACCCCGTGATTTGCATCTGCAACGCGTGGAGCCTAAGACAGTGGCACCGCTTTCGAGCCTGAGCTATTGGGAGATTTGGAACCTTTCATAGAAGGATCGAAGTGATGCCCAAGTACGTCAGTTGGCTACCCATTGTCCGGATCCAATAATCCTGCCAAACTTGACTTGTCCTCATGTGTCCTCACTCGCCCCATGGCTGAGGCTACGATCTTCGCTTCCGAAGGCCCAGTAAGATTTGCTTTTGTGGCTTTCAGACGAAGCAGAGACTCAGCACTTCTAGCTCTTTCATGAGAGGATGTCCACGGGTTCTTGTTTGGTGCTGGAAGGCCCGAGAACGTCGCGGTCGCCAAGCGCATCAAAAGTATTGTCCAGTCTGAGGGAAGGAAAGTGGAGATGGTCTGTTCCTGAGCTGATCATGCATCCTTTCCGTTACATGGTGTGAGCAGCCACAAGACAACATAGCGACAAAGCTTGTACATCTCACGAGAATCAGGCAACCGTTGAAGCAATCGTGGAAGCTTGTGGCCAAGACATTCGACAGGCAGCCGCGTGCCAGCTGCAAGGCTCCCAACATGCTGTCCAAGCGTCGTAGGTGATCAATCACCTGCAGTTCTTCGGCACAATCATGAACGGCGGAAGGACGGTGCTACCTTTGCTCATGAAGCGAGTGGGCGTTCAGCACGATCCTGCGCAGGGCCTGCCAGAAGGACTCCCAAGTCATGATGTCCACCTTCGAAGCGACCGGTACTCGGTTACTTCTGGTGCCTTGCACCGCTTAAACAGGGGGGGAAAGAACCTGAAGGTGCTCGCGGCTTCTGTCCCCTCATCGGGAGCCTCTTCCATTGGAGCGACGGCCGCTTGTCTGATGTGCGTTGAAGTAACGCTGATTGTGGCAATGCTGTGGCTTGTAGTTCGCAGTCAAGTTCGAGAGCAAGGATGGACATGTACTATGTCGACAGCGAACTTATGCCGATCATGGTGCAGGAAGTTTCGGCAGAGCTCGATAACAGTGGCGCTGAACTCACCCTTACAAGTTCGGAATGTGCTGCTGCATGCACTGCATGCTATGTGTTTTTCGTCTTGAAGGAGAACTATCTGCGAGCTATGGACAAGAAGCCGGCCAAAATGGATGAGGTAATTGTGGCGTCGAGTTAGTTAGTGGGCATGTGCCTTGTGGAAAGAATCGAATCTGTTTCGGTTCACATCCTTTCAAGGCAATCGTTGTAAATCTCAGGTTCTGAGAGTAGCAGCCAGGGCTTCAGGCGAGCGGTCCATGTTGTTCTCCTACTCTACGTTCTGTGCAGTTGGCCGTGTTGGAGCGAGCTGCACAGGCGTTCTCGCCTCAGCTGGTAGTGTTCGCTTTGGGCTGAGGCCAGCATCGGGAAATATTGTGTTGCACCAGCGTTGTGGCGATTTTGTTGTGTAGCACATCCTGTGCGAAGGGACATGGAACGACGCATGACGGGCAGCCGTGGGCCCGAGTGCGTCGAATTTTGTAGTCTCACTCCTCCCTTGTCAGCGTGGCATGGCAGCCTGCAGCAGCAAAGAAGTCGATGCTGCCGTGCGGGTCCTGGAGCAGATGGCCGAGCATTCGCAGCGCTTGTGTTTCCATGGTCTTTTTGATGCCGGCTTCGAACAAGTGCGTCACCTTATTCTTGAAGCCTGGACGCAGACGTGTGCATCGGATCCTGATCGCTTGGCACCATTCACCGACTTGTTGACGACGCTCAAATGCGATTCTAACATGCCAGTGCAAACTGCTACCCCAGGTGGCGGACACCAGTCCTTTCGCTCGGCTATCAGTACCTTGCCAAGAGCTCGTCGCATCATTCAGGATAGAGCGGCATGGATGTTTGCATAGGTCCCGTCATGGGGCGGAGCGTATGAGAGCCTCAAATTCATCATGCGATCCGTCGACAACCAGGACCAGGACCGGAGCGTGTGAGTCTAAGTTCCTAGTTCCTCACCTCAGCGGTGAGTTGTCTGTCATTACATGCATAATCCGATGCTTCTGCCGCTGATTGCATCAGGGCTCAAAAGCAGGATGGCCGAGGAATTATGGGATACTTTGCCGTGCCGCGGACTCAGTGAGTTCGCACCTCTCTTTGTGAAGTGCAGGGTGCTGGCTGTCCCCGAGATTTTGGTCCATAGGGATGCTTTGGTGGGGAGCGGCGTTCCACTGTGGGCTCTTGACCTTGCGTCCAGAGGTTCTTCGGATCAAGGAACCGCGGTGGGTCGTGCGGCCAAGCGACGCTCGGATTTTCCGACTGAGCCATCTTGAAGCGAGCCAACATGCAAGCCGCTCTAGCAGCGGGAATCGCAAGCAGGCCCTCGCTGAGCTTGACAGGGATGTGTTAGCCTCGGTTACCCTGTCCTCCAATGCTTCCCGTGTGCGCTTCTATCAGGAGATCTGCCGTGCCTGGGAGACGGATGCGTGGCCATTGTGCGCCGCCAATATGAGAGCCTTCGGAGCATGCCTCAAGGCAGGATCCTACAAGAGCGTAGGAGTGTTATCACGGGCAATGAGATCAGACACCTGGGAGTGGTTCCAGGTCGAGAGATCTTGCATTGTATGAATGACACCAAAAGGGCCGTGCTATGGGGGGCTGGCCCGTCGAAGTTGAAGGATCACTATCACGTGCCGGTCCTTCTTATCGTGATTGTCCTTGAGCCGGGGCGGGAGGGCTTCTAGATAGAGAATCCATCGCATATGGCGGATGTCATGCTCATTTGTGCATGGTGGATGTTGCGCGAGATCGAGTCGAGCAACGCTCAAGTGGGCCACGTCTCAATCAATGAACGGTTGGCTGAAGTGACCGGTCCAGAAGACTGATACACGAGGCTTGACATGCTCTAGGACGTTAGCATGTGCTTGCAAGGCGGCGAGACAGACACTTTGCCCCTTCCATTGCATGAAGCGGCATCTGCAGAGGTTGGCCAATCTCGATTCGTCGGCTCTATCCTCGAGAGCTCCCCTTTTCCCGGGGGCCGGAGGTCGTGTGCTGACCAAGGCCGAAGTGATTCAGGCCACGAGGAGCACCCTGCGAGCCTGCGGAGTGGAAACGACCAGATCGTTCCAAGGACATGTGTTCGAGCGCTTCACAGGCCATGTATCTCGGATCAGCGGTGTGCAGTGGCTGCATAAGTTGGGGGTCCCGCTGCAGATGCTTCAGGTTTTGGGCCGTTGGGCCAGCCTGACGATATTGAAATACTTGCAGGCGGCACCCCTGCAGATCGTGCCCGAGGTGGTAGCGACAGCGCTGGCGCGAGGGCCAACCGACAGCGCCGATCAGATCATTGGGAGTGTGTGCCTCCGTTACCAACGGCGTCAGGCTCGGGTACGGGATCGATTGCCCGGGCGGAAGCTGTTGTCTCCGACAGTGAGGCGGAGGATCAGCGGGTGATGGGCCCGAGGGCGGCCCAACCCCGGCGAGCCGTGCCGGCCAGGCGTCCACGGCGGTGGCGATGTCCACCGGGGGTTGGACACTCGCTCGGACCAGACCGCGAGCAGTGCGAACGTGGAGGACCTCCAGAGAGAGATGGTCTTGATCCGAGAAGCGCTGAACAAGCTTCAGTGCGAGGAGACATTCATCGTGCAAGGACGTACCAGACGTCACCATGTGATAGCCATACCGGAACGGACCAATCATCCGTCGCAATGGTCTACGCGGTGCGGATGGAAGTACGGGCATGGCAAGTTCTACAGAACTAACATCATAGAGAGTGATGCAACACGTTGTGCGAGATGTTTCCAATTGGAGCAGGAGGGGCACAACGAGCCCAGCCCCGCTTCTCTCTCAGATTCCGGTGACCATTCTGATTCCTCCAGCAGTTCTAGCAGTTCTCGTGTTTCTAGCTAGGACTGATTTTGTTGGACAGAGGGCCAGGGATTCTACACAGGCCCAGGGAGACGCAGCCATCGGCGCGCAACTTCGAAACTGTCTCAGAACATGTGCCGGGGGTGTGACGGGTTTTTCGGGATGAGCTTCTCGGTTGCACACCTGTCAGGACATCGAGCACTTCAACATCGATTTGCTGGCGACTACCAGGCAGATTGAGCGGTCTTTCGCAAGAGCCGTAGAGTTTCATAGGTGGAACACCGTTCCGATAGAGTGGCAGGGCATGGACTGAAAGGGGTCTTCATGCTTTTTGGCAAGCCACAGAAGGTGAGAGTTCGACCCAGTGAGCGGTCGGGCGACGAGGCGAGCACCCAGTGGGCGGTGTTCGGCCAACAGACAGCATGCCACGACCTGAGAGGGCAGCGTAAAACTTTCGAGCCCGAGAGGGAGGGCTTGTTGAGAGTGAGTGAGCTCGGAGTCGCATGCCCANTGGGCGGTGTTCGGCCAACAGACAGCATGCCACGACCTGAGAGGGCAGCGTAAAACTTTCGAGCCCGAGAGGGAGGGCTTGTTGAGAGTGAGTGAGCTCGGAGTCGCATGCCCACTTGCAAGCGAAGTCGCGATCCCCAGACGGCCCAGACGTCATCATGTGAAGGCTCGAGGTCGAGACAGTACATGCAAGGCCGGCGCCGGCACAGTCGTCACATCCTATCTCCAGCCAGAGGCACCCTATCAGTCGGAACGCTAGCGATGCTGGTAAAGGATGATGAAAGTTTTGAAGGAGACATCATACAGCCGTTGTTGAACGGTTATGACACGGGGTCAGGTGGACTCGAGTTATCAGCCGCCGAGAAGCCCGGGCCGTGCTCCTTTACATGTTCAGTCTGGCCAAGGAGTCCCGACAGATGTCCAGCATTTCAGGCCCGTTGTTGAGCGTGACAGGATCAGTTCCGCCCGCATCGACCACGATCGCCAAGCTCGGCGCCCCGACCGACAAAGCCCCTAAATCCCTTCCTCCGAAGGTTTGGCCCGAAGCCGTCGACAGATACAATGCCATCGAGGTCAACGGAACCAAGCGAGAATTTCCAGTTAAGGAGTTGCTGGGTGCTGAATCCATCATGGCACGATTCCACTGGGGGCACACGTGCTCGCATAGTTACACTCCACTTGAGTTGGGGGAATGGTTGAGTAAGAGAAGCTTCACTTCCACGGGGACCGTTAACTACTTAGCGACTAAGAATAAGAAGGCCTCACGCATTCAGTTCGACGGGGACACTCTTCAGACTGAGGAGGACAACACTTGGGAACCACGATCGTTGTGGTCGGTCGTTGATGGCTTGAACGCGGTCCGTTGGTGCCACGTTCTGTTCGAGGTTGGCGAGGAACAGCAGATCCACAAGTACTTTGATGAGATGGTGCGACGGGCACGCCAGCGACCCAACAAGATTGAGGTGTTCCGGGAGTATTACTCGGCCGTGGCATGGAGTTTTTGCATGGCTTTGCGGATCGGGAAGACTTTCCACGAGGCTACCGAGGCCATCCTTCAGGACAGCACCATGTGGAATGAATAGGAAGCGCAAGCGCACAGACTCCCCGTCCGGCTCACGACATCATCAGTGGCAGTCCAAAGGTGGTGGGACAGATCGAACATGGGACCATCCCAAGGGCAAGGGCAAATCCAAGACCAAGGGTCACAAGGGCAAGGAAGCTCAGCCATTTTGGCAACAGCGGGGCTGGAACGGTTACCCACGGCAGTGGCCTCGGGAGCAGTGGCAAAGACAGCAGTGGCGTGACGAGGACCATCGCGCCGATGAGTAGGGACAGCGCGGGGCCTCACATTTGGGTGAGGTACCCGGCAAGGCTTCGAATGCAGACGACCCACCCGTGGTGCCAAGCGGGAAGCCAAGCATGGCGAGCACATCGGACGAGTCACGGGGTGATCGGCGTCCTCAGCGCGGTGATTCGGCTTTACCGGTGAAGGGTTTGGAGAACTGCCCGCACATCATCCTCGTGTCATTCTTCGACGGCATGGGTACGGCTGCCTTAGCCTTGCGGTCACTGGGACTGCGACTGCGAGCCTCAGTGGAATGGGAGATCGATCCATGCGTTTTGGCAGTTTCTTCTGGGGCATGTAGTTGCCTCAGGTTCAAGCGGGGCGATTTGCTGGCCGACAACCCGGAGGAGGTAGCCAGGCTGCTGCAGGGCATGTTGGCGGAGCATCAGTCGTTGATTGTGGTCACCGCCGGGCCGCCATGTCCCGATTATTCGCGCGTTCATGCCTCAGCACAGGGCCGAGAAGGCGGGTCGGGTCAACTATTCGTCAAATTCGCTGAATTCCTATCCAGATTGGAAGACATCATGCCCCCATCCTTGTGGAAAATGTTATGCTACAGAGTCAGACGGACATCGAGTGGTTCAACAAGGCGTTGCTGGCCAACCCGATAGCGGCTGATGCCGCATCATTTGGGATGGTGAGTGGTCCAAGGATCTGGTGGTCGAGGGTTGATTGGACGAAGATTACAGAAAACCCCTACGAGTTGGGCAAACCATTATTGAAGTGGGAGAAGGTGAATGGAATGCACAAGTTACAGCTCTGCGTCAACAAGGATGAGCCGAACTCGTTCGAGATGACGGGGCTCAATCAGAAGAGGTTGATACCGTGCTTGACGACTCCAGCCCCAACTGACGCAGGTCGGCCGATACCTAAACGAATGAAAGGTCCCATATCTCCCGAGGTGAAACAACGGTGGCTTGAAGGCGGTAAACAATACGCGCCCTGGATTTACGAAGCCCATGGCGTGGTCTACGAAGCAAACGGCCAAGGACAGCTGTTGCCAGCAGAATTGAAGGAACAACTGCATCATTACCCGGCTGGTTTCACACGTCATTCGAAACTCAACCCAGGGATCGTCGTCGGCTGTTAGGCAACTCTTGGCACCTCGCAGCCGCAGACCCAGATCTTGATTCCACTATGGCGAGCGCTCGAGCCCTCAACATGCCAGTGGCAGGGCACTTGTCACCATGCGAAAGAGTGGCGGTGAAGCCTGGCCGGACATGTGGGAACAGTGGGAACACAGCCAGCATAGCAATCACCCTTTGATCGAACCTCCTCATGTCGAGGCGGCCATGAAACAGACGGTACAAGCAGCTGAGGCACAAGGACCCAACCTGTCATCGATGACGTCGCACGTCATTTCTACATTGAAACGATCCAGGGATCAGATGGAGAGTGAGACGAGAGACTGGTTCGATCGATTACCCCCACATGTCGCGAGAGCATACACTTACGAAGATCAGATCGTGCAGATTCCTCTGTTTGTGCGTTTGCTCCGAGGCTGTGGCTATCCGGATTGCAATGCGCTGGAGGCCGATTTGTGCTCCGGTTTCCCTCTGCTCGGGGAGCTGGCTCATTCACCAGGTTGGCGTCCGAGAGCTGATGACAAATATGCTCATCCAATTTCCGGGGCAGCTTTCGCCGTCGCGGAACTGAACGTTCAGCACATCAAAGAAAGGCTGAGGCGCCCTCGGCCTGACGCTGAATGGTCAGCGATGCTCGCGGAAGTTCTCGAGGAGAAACAGGCGGGCCGAATTGAAGGCCCGTTTGAGGCGCATCCATCGTGGGGTTTCGAATCCCTACGTTACATGCTTTGCTTCCTATGCCATCGGGCCCAGCTTATGCTGCTTTTGCTTTCAGCGTCATTCAAGAATCCAAGAAGGGAGTGCCGGCAGGCGAAAAGTCAGACGGTGCGAGGATTACCGTCGATCTTTGCATAACAGTACGATTCTGGCTTTCGATAAACCGCCTCACGATACCGTTGACACATACCTGCGAGTGATAAGGTTTTTCGCAGCCAAGGAGCCGTCACACGCTTTCATGCTGCTTCAGTTGCCAACCGGCACATCTGTTTGGCGACACTCGGTGCTGCCCTTTGGGGCGGCCCCTTCAGTATGGCATTTCAACAGATGCACTGATGCTTTGGCTCGATGCTTGCTCCTCATTCTCGCATTGCATTATGTAGATGATGTCGGGGGCGCGGAACCCGAACCTAGTGCATCGTCGGCTTGCGAGGCCTTTCGTCAGTTGTGTGACATTCTGGGGATAAGAGTCAAACCGTCGAAAGAACAGCTGCCTGCCTTTCGTCAAAAGGTGCTTGGCGTCTGGCTGCAGGTTTGCAGCGATTACGTCGAGGTTCATCCGGATGAGAATCGAGAGACTAAGGTCATTAGGGCTCTGCAGACGAGCCTTGATGAGGACCGTTTGTCTCCAGAAGAAGCTTCGAGATTGTGTGGCAAGCCCGTTTTCCTTCGTTCCCGCATGTTCGGCATGGTCGGGCGCGCGACCATGCATCCTTTGTACGCTCGGTCTTCCGGGGGACATGAACAAGCCCTTCAGCTGAACTGAACCAAGGCCTCAGAAGTGCGATGACGACGCTCATATCCCTTCTTCGCCAAGCTCGGCCTCGGCGAATACCGCTTCATCCACAGAAGGGCTGCACTAGCATTGTTTATGCTGACGCATACTTCAGGTTGGGAGAAAGGTTGTGGAAAGTGGGGCAGGGGCACGCGAGCCCCAAACATTGGACTCGCCAGGCTACGACTGAGCTAGAAAACGGCTGGGGTTTCCTCGTCAAGACTGGCGATGTCGTTTCGGCAGCCCATGGTCGAGTGCCGGCAGAGATTTTTCGTCTTTTCAGCTCCCGCAAAGCTTACATTTTCTTTCCCGGGAACCCGCGATCAATCACTTGCTTGCATTTTTCTGGTGCTGAGTCTCGTCCTTGGGTTGGTTTGGGCACTTTGAATGGGTCAGTAGCAAGCTTAACCCAGCAGATCCGATTTCCAGAGGCGACACCCAGGGAGCTGTGGATCGCCAGGCCGTCTTTCTTCGCGAGGTCCCCGACGGGTACTGGCGGTTTCTCTGACGGGTGGCCGGGACCGTTCCACTTTGGTGAGAAGTGAGTGCACGTCAC
The DNA here is from genome assembly GCA_003297005.1 of Symbiodinium sp. clade A Y106. Lineage (NCBI taxonomy): Eukaryota > Dinophyceae > Suessiales > Symbiodiniaceae > Symbiodinium > Symbiodinium sp. clade A. The sequence continues at coordinate 108,461 of BGNK01000117.1, read as the reverse complement.
AATACGGCGTGTGGAGGCTGTGACGTGTGGCGTCATGAAGAACCACAGCCGCACGCCGCACATGTGTAGGGTCTGTCAGTGGATGAAACATCGCACCCTGCAGACCGCTCCGAAGAAAGGGAGCGTACAGCATTGAGTCTAGCACAGTGTCATGTCGTGTAGCACATCCTGTGCGAAGGGACATGGAACGACGCATGACAGGCAGCCGTGGGCCCGAGTGCGTCGAATTTTGTAGTCTCCCTCCCTCCTCACCCTTTTGTGAAACAGACGGAGCCTGGTCTTACGCCCGTATCCCAAGGCTCTACATCATGTGCGGTTACGTACAGGTGCTGGCGTTGAAGAACCACAGCCGCACGCGGCACATGTCTAGGGTCTGTCAGTGGATGCAACATCGCACCCTGCAGACCGCTCCGAAGAAAAGGAGCATACAGCATTGAGTCTAGCCTAGCACAGTGTCATGTCCCATACTGCTTCCTGTGAGAGCCTGGAAAGCGTGGCAAAGGTCCTGGCTGATAGCTACAGCCGACGGCTGGTCTAACAACTTTGAGGCCTTGCATCCTGTGGAGTCAGATTGATGGCGCACGATAACGGCCACTCTCGGAACTGTCCACAGCCGCTCGCAGTTGATGAACAGCGCGGCTCTGGTTGGCACAGTGTACCCGTCTGCGCTGATGACCAGACCGGGCCTCAGATTCGAATCTGTGAGGAGGCCGCAACCGCCCGTCAAAGAAACTCTTCAACAATTGCAAGCTGGCGTCGACACAAACATCCCAGGTCCAGACCAAGCATTTGCAAAGCCATCCTTCCCGGCGTTTTTGATGCCCGGTTCCGAGAGTCTTCCGTATGCCCCGACTACCAACACGTGAAGAGCTTTCTGACGCAAGGAAGCAGGGAACCATCAACAAGAACGATCGCATTACGCAGGATGTGCGTGGCTTTGTGTTTGTGGACGATGCATCGGGATCGCGTTTGCATTGTGAGGTACACATTGGAAAGTCAGTGAGGGTTACGCTTTTGACCAGCATAAGTATAAGTGCTTTTGGTGAAGAGGTGCATGTTGCATGGTTTGCACTGTCTTTCCACCCTCATGGTTTTCAGCCGAAAGTTGACTTCGTATTCAGAAAAGGGTTCAATGGCGACCTACCAATGGCAACGGGCTCGAGCACAGCAGCCGTATGCCGCCGTGGAGGACCAATCAACAGCACCATCGGAACGGAACGGTAGCAACGCGGTAGCATCGAAGCCAGGCCAGCTCCAGATTTACTGGGCCTCAGTGCAAGGGAACACAGAGAAAACACTAGTTCCTGGACTTGGAGCCAAGATGGCTCCGCAGCTTCTTTCCGTCGAGGTGCGACCGACCTGATCATGTTGTAGATTGTAGATGGGAGTCACGACATGCCATGTAGGTTCGATATGGTTCGACCGAGGTGTTGCCAGTTTTAGGAGTAGCTTTCTGCAGCAACATTAGTATCATTAGTTTCAGCGAAGAGCTACCTCCATAGGACCGGCTTGTTTCTCCGAAAAAAGCTGACTCGCTCCATTCCGTGGGACCGCGTTTGTATCCAAGTGAAGAAACGAATTCGCTCTTGCAAGGTGGCTTTCGGAGTGACAAACTAACTTTTCACATCAGGGCTGGTTTCGGAGCGAGAAACCGCACCGGGTTTGTTTCCTAAAAAAGAAACAAACACTCTCCGGAACGGCTACTTTCGGAGCGAGAAGCGAGCTCCGTAGGACCGGGTTTATTCTCGGGCGGAGAAACCAGCCTCGACCAGCTCTAAATTAATTTCATCGCTGAGCAATGAAGTGCACAGTTTCTGCTGAGTGACATTTCAATTTCATTGTACTTCAAACGAAAAATCACAACCCCGGCATTGCCCAGAGGGCGAAGACATGTGGAGCTTCCCCCCATGGTGATGAGTTTCTTCCAGGCTTTCGGTTGTTGAAGCGATGTTCGCATGATTGTCGTCAACTCAACTTCACAACCCTCGGCTGCACCATGAGACAAAGACGTGTGCAGTTCCTTCGACCAGCTCAAACTCATTCGTCCCAGGCTTTGTTTCGACTGCGAAAAACAAACTATGAAAAACAAACTCTGAACCCTGTCGGTGAAGTAAACCTTGTCCTTGACTTGCCCGGGTTCAGAAAAGAAACAAACGTGCCCAACAAGATCTTGTTTCGTGTCAGAGTTTGTTTAACCTGGCAAAACCGACCCGTTCTATACTTTCTATACGTTCTCTCTCTCGGTTTGCTAAAACTAGAATAAATAATAAACTAAGGCCAGGAACGTTCGTTTCGACGCCGAACAACAAACTCCGGTGGTCAGAGTTTGTTTTGCCTAGGAGAAACCACGCGTTTGCGGCAGGAGTTTGCTTGTTTCCCCCTCCTTGCCGAGACAACACTTGTTTCTTCTGCAGGATTTGTTTGTCGACGACACTCTGCTGGCCAGAGTTTGTTTTGCGTAGCAAAAACCAATCCCTCCGAGACGGAGTTTGTTTTCGCCGGCGTCTGTGTTTCACGGCCGAAACAAACTCTCCTGCCCGGAGTTCTCGTTCCCGGCCAAGGCAAGGTCTCGGAGACGTGAAAACACTCGTTCACCCCAGAAGTTTAAGAAATTCGCCTCCAACCTTAGTCAAACATGCTAGGCATCAGTGCTTGCAGAAAGTTGCCATGGACGCACAAAGTGTCCGAGAGTAGTCGGATCTACTCACTAAATTCACTAATCTGTTTCGCTTCGGCTCGCCTGGAAGCTGCGACATCAGTGCCCTTGGACGATAGACCAACAGCTCTTCCAGGAGGCGCGTGCGCTGGGTCTGGGCAAGGCTCCGCCAAAGGGGGCGACCGTGCCCCACCAAGCAGCGGTTCGGGGGAGGTGTGAGCTGGTGTTGCAAGCTGCTCGCAAGCTAAGGAGTTCGAGCGTGAAAAAGCAGCACTCAAAGAGTTTGGAGTTGACCTGGGAAAGGAACCCTGCTGACTGTGGGCTCTCTTGTGATATGCTTTGCGAAGCAGATGCCAGGACCACCTGGAGGGGTACAAGTACAAGTCGCCTCCTCAGACTCAGGTCACAGCGAGCAAATCTGTATTGCAAGGCAAGACATGTGTCCAGCAGGATCGGATGCTGGATCATGCTTGAGAAGATTCAACCTGTTGCTAAACCCGCACCCATCAAATAAAGATCTGAGAGCAGCGGGGCAGCTTCGTTTCGGTGGTGATACAAGGCCAGATCGAGTAGACAAGGATGCGAACTTAGCCTCTCCGGCAGCATTTTTCGATGCAGTGGAATCAGAAAGTGGAGGGTTCTCTGATTTCCTTGCAGTTCGCTTGCAGACCATCCCATCTATGATTGGCCAGGTGCAGAAGCCCTGGGATAGACCCATGCTGGACCAGCTCGGCCCAGAATCAGCCAGAGCCTCGCAGACAAATCGCATATCTGCTCGAAATGAGCCTTCTGTTCGGTTCTGGGCCAGGTCGCCAAGTGTGAAAGCGTTGAGACCTGGGACAATCCGGAGCTTTCTGGCTGTCGTGCTGGGTTGGGGCCGTAAATTACACCCTTCTACAACCTGGTAGCCCAGTAGATTTCTTGCAAACTGGGCTTCGGAAGCGTTCCTTCTCTGTCGGCGCTGTCAGGGTTGCCCGAACCAGTTTTGCCCCTCAGCTTTGGGCCCATGATGTTGGACTCGTGGTTCGGACTTGTAGAGGGGCCTTGAGAGCATTTGAGGTCCCGAAAAAAAGGAACTGTCCTTTCCAAGCCAGACAAACAACACCAGGTTACCAAACAATGAACCCGAAGTGGCAAACCGTCCAGGTTTTGTCACTTAGCGTTTCTTTTCGGTTCGACTCTCCCGCATTTGAATTTACTTTCCTGTCACTTCGTGCGAGGTTGGTTCAGGGCCACCCTCATAGGGATGAGGCATCGAGCCCTTGAGCCATGATGCTCTCCTTGATCTGGCTCGTGAAGGCCCCTATCTATCGGCACTTCCCTCTTCCAAGCACTCCGAGCTGGCGCTCTGGGGCTCCTTCCTTGGCGTCGGAAGGAGTTCCTCATCGAGATCCGGGAAGGTATCGCCTACTGCACCTTGAACAGGCCGGATGCGAACACAAACGCTACACTTCTGCAAGGCTAGTGCAGCTCTCGTTTGAAATCTTGACATGCGTTGCACGGAGGCCTGAAGCAAATAATGCTCGACCCTTATTCTGGTGTTTTAGCTACGCGCAAGCCAGCAGAGACTTCTGTAGCGGTGATGCTGCATGCTGGCCGCTTCCGAGTAGTGTAAGGCCATGAATGATGGCATCGGCGGGGGGATTCACGATGCATGCCGAATCCTCGCGCAGCGGCCAGATGTGCGAATCGCCACGGGCTCGGTGACAGCTAGACTCCGACCTGAGCTTGCAGCTCTCAGTTTAGATTTGCCGGTGCGGCCTATGCAAAGCTGTCGTCTGGAGGCAGTGTTCACAGGCAATGGCCGCATGTTCTGCGCCGGAGGCTGCCGAGCCGAATGTTTTGATAGTTGTGTGAACACAGGGGCCGAATCCGCTGCTCCAAACCGCGCCAGGAGATCCCAAGTCCTTCCAGGCTGCGCAGGCGCAGGCCCGCGAGCTGCTTGCATCGGCACGGGTCTTCCTCGCGGTCCCACGAATAAAGTTGCCTGGACACGACGAGGCAGGCGCGATCTCTGGTGGACCTGCAGCGCAGGCTCTGGAAATAGTGCTGATAAAGGTGCAGTGAGATAGAGCAGACGCGAGCGCGGCAGCTTCCGCCTTTGCAGGGTCCACCGCCGGGTCCAGCGATCGCCCTTGCCGGCAAAATGATCACTGAGGTTTGGAGCATATTGACATTGGGGAATTCTTGAGCACCGCAGGGCTTCCTTCGTATTCGGCTGTAGGTAGAGGATGTAGTCGACGGTACGAAGCAATCCCTCGATGCTTGCAGGGGAACAAGCTGTCGGCACAAGGCTTTGCCCGCGACATGCCCTTCGGAAGCACCGGAGTTCGATCACCACGCCTTGCATCTCACGGTGTCCAGTCCGGAACGAGGTATGCCATGTCAACCTTGCCGCCCCCTCAAGCATGATGCGAGACTTTGCCTGTGGAGAGACCTCTAAGTACGCTGTACGCACTGCAAAACGCGCTCTGCTCCGCAGAAATCAAGGCCGCAGTTCACCATCTGCTGCATGAATGGTTCGGCCATGGGAGGCTTTGTCGCTGTCAGAAAGGTTGCAGGATGCCACAGAACGTGGGTGCGGTGACTGCAGGTGGCTTTGGTCTCGTGTGCGCCTGTGACTATGCATCTCTGCAGCATTGATGGCGTGTGATTGCAGGCCAGGGTTCAGGAAGCTGAGAGAGGCTCTGAAGTTCGAGTCTTCAGCGTCAGCGAAGCTCGAGTTCTGTTCTCAGGGGCTTCAGAGGCTTCAGGAACTTCAGCGAAGTTCTAGTCTTCAGGAGCTTCAGTTCTTTTTCGAACCAAAGTGGCCGGACCCTCTAAAACTTCCAGGCTGCACTTGCTAAGCGAGTCAAGTTGGCTCTCGGGAGTTGACTTTGCCTGACAACAACCCTTCCACCGAGGCTACGGCACTTTTGATGCATCTATGAATCTATGCAAGACCCACTCCTGCTGTTCTGTAGACAGCATCAGTCCAGGTGATTGCAACGAAGCAAGCGCATGCCACCTTGTCAGAGGCCGGCCCTGAGCGAAGGTCAATAGAGACCAGGGAACCCCGCGTCGGGTGCCAGAACCACCTTGTTCCCCCTAACGAGCATGAAGGGCTTGGGACCCAACTCGGACATATTGGGAGGGTCGAGAGTCGATGCGAAGGCGATGGGTGTCAATGTGCTTTTCTTGGTCTTTGCAGGGAAGGGATGCCTGGGGCGTGGCTCTCGATCTCCAGCGCATTTCGCGAGATGGATAGGAGCCGGCGGCAGTTTGATCGGCTAGTCAGGCTAGTTTTAGGTGCCTCCCAAAAAGCCAAGCCTAGAACAGCGACAACGCGCGGGTCCGTCAATCACCGATACGTACCATCCAAGCCCCAACCATGGCGCCGGCACTGGCCCTGCTCGCGGCACACCGGGTGCTCGTGGAGAGGCACTCAGAGCAAGTTGTGGTGCCCTGGCTTAGAAAGCGACATGGTTTCTTGCCCCGTGCCCGGCTCCCTTGTGCATCTCTCGCTTTTGCTGGCAAGGTGGTGGTGCTTTCCCTCATCTTGGAGTGGCTCTCCACTTGTAGCGTGCAACTTGGACAGCGAAGGCTTCAAGCCGAAGAACTGCTTGTATTCGCAACCTTTCAGAGTTGGCATCAAGCGCTCATAACCTCGTGCTGCTCGTCTTCCAAGGATATTTCTCGCACAGTGGACGTCAGACATCTTTCTGATACCTGCCACTCTTGTGATGATCGGCATGGCGGTGAGGCGGTCCGGAGATTGGCAGAATGTGTTGCGCCGCCCGTTCCCTGGCCGACCATGTTCTTTTCAACTTTAATTAATTGCTTGTTTAGTAAAGGTGTCGGCTACGCAATTCGAGACTTCACTGTCATCAGTTTTCCCGATGAAAATCGTGCATACTTTCGCTCTTGCAGTTGTCTAGCCCAACTGACAGAACCTTCTTTCCTGTCATTCTGCAAGTTTTTGTGGATTATTCTGTACCCATGTGGGTATGAAGTCGAGGATTTACTTTATAGTTCCGGAGCGGCATTCTGCATTTGGCATTGCGAACAATCAGTTGGTGGCGCGGCAGTTCTACATTGCGGCAGCCTGTATACGCGTGGGTAGCATATTGCTGTGGATCTTATTGATTTCGGCCGGCGGCTTGCCAGACACGAGCGACATGTGCTTGGTTCCATATTTCGAATTTGTAGATGAAGGGTGTGGTAGACTGTCTTGGTGGCTGCAGCCGGGATGTGGCACGTCCTTCTCGTTGCAGAAGTACGAGGAGTGCCTGTCGCAAGCCTCGTGGATCCAGCATGGCGTGTGTAACTTGCTGGCTGCCCAGTGCAGGAATCAGGACAGCTATGGAAATAAGATTCCCATTAGTGTCATGTTCAACACGACCATGAATCTCACTTCGCTTTGCTGCCCTGGCCTCTGGCTGCTGCTCACAGCGTGGCGGCACCTGACACCCGTCCGCTAAGCCTCAGCCTGAAAGGGAGGTGCTGGGAGTGGGCCCTAGACTCTAGACGTGCTTCGTTCTTGCTGCCATGATGTGCCATGTGCCCTGCGCCATCCCAGGAATCGGCGGGAGAGTCCCTGGTCTGTGCCAGCTGCCCCGGATTTACATGCTACCATCGAGGACGAGGAACATCGTTTGCGAGAGCAGTTCCAGGAGTTCAACGTCGCTGTAGCCGAGGCACGAAGGGCCAAAGGTGATGAGTTGTGATGTAGCGACATGGGTTGGATTTCACAGGTGACTTGGGACTCGTGGATGTATCGGTACTTGCACCTGGACTTCGTGGTGTACGTTGCGGACATGGTCACTGACACCTTGTGCTTGCTGTTGTATGTCTGCGAGTACAACTGGTTCTTTGCCATGCTCCAGCTCCTTATCTTGGGTGTCTCGATCATGAAGCAGCTGAATAAGATGGCACAGCAGGGAGAGCAGGGACAGCAGGCACAGAACTTGCTGGAGGCATTTCTGACATCCCGGCGCCAGGGCTTTTTCACAGAGGACTATCTTGGAATAGTGCAGACGCAGAGGCTCGTGCAATGTCCTTGGTCTTTCTTTCTACAATTCTACAGCTGCGCATTCGTCAGAAGCGGATGGTATCCGGTGTTGCTCTTGTCATCTTCCATTAGCTCCAGCCTCTATGGAGTCGTACATTCTAGCTACGTTCTATTCCACTTGGACATTCCAACCCCCACCGTGGACACCAAGTTGGAGCTTTCACTTTGGGAATTTTCGACTTGAAGGCCGTCGGCCGTTCCGGATTGCAAGAAATTCAGGCCCCAACAGGCCCCCCCCAGGCGATGTGTCACCCAGAAGCTGGAGGAGCTCCGCTTACGGCCCCGGGCCCTAAGTCGACTTCCGCATACGATGTGTTAGATTCCGCCAAGATCTCCTCTATGCTGGTTTCCCCCGGATATCCGAAAGAGGGTCCGGTCGCAAATCCGACTTCCGTTCGGGAGGTCAAAAATGGAGACTCCTGCAATGTCCATGCTACCAGCCTGTAATGATACATAGGTTGCAGAGGTGCTTGTTTCTGGGTCTTTCATTGACTCGAATCAAATTGGGATGGGGACAGAATAGAGGTCGGCCAGCATCTAAATGGGCATCACCCGCTGCTCTGCAGGTCAAGCTGGGAGTGATTCCGGCCGTCATCTCGCCTCATGTTTCCAGGACGGTGCATGTTGATGTCCGGCTTTTCGTGTTGGGCAGACCCCTGTGTCCTGGAAGAACCTGTGCCGCACGATTGGAAGCTTAACGTTCGCGGCAGTCCTTCTGCAGGACGATCGGCACAGCCAATTGCAAACGATTGTTCTGCACCGCGGAGAACGCCAACATGCAGACTGCCGTGGAGATAGGCTCGTAGTGCCGCAAGGACTGCAAACAGTTCTGTAAAGGACCATTGTGCAGGTTTGGTTCACAAGATTGTGGACCACCCCCGTGAGTTTCCTGCGGCCGCATACTAAGACAGCGGAGGCGAATGCTGCAAGCTTTGAGCTACAAACGCGTAGCCTGAGGCCATCAAAGAGATGGCAGCCAAGATCCAACTGTTGGCACCAGGCCGTAGCGAAGGGAGCGGAGAGCTTTGGTTGCTGATGCTCCAGTGTCGTTCAGGTGCAGTGGGGGCCACAAAGCAAGTTCTCCTGAACTGCTTGAATCAGTCGATCACCACGAATCTCATCGACTACACAGCCAAGGACTCTAGGGGTATTCTTTGACTCTTGAGATCCAAACAGACTCTTCTTGAAGCACTCATGGCACACGGCAACCTTCGGAAACCTTTGGCAGGAGTACTTGCGTGTCCGGCGAGGAAAGGAGTGCGAGGCCGGGGCGCAAACGAAGGGAAAGGTTGAGATCAACCAGGTAGCACAGGGAGAGACGGTGGAATCTGATGGTGATGCCCTACACTTCAGTGCTGTGCTTTCACCTCACAGTTTCAAAAGTATAGGACTATTGCCTCTAGATATTGCTGCTGGGGCGGCCTGATATGAGCATTACGCAGGAGGGCATGGAAGCCCTGCGGAACAAGCAGAAGCCGAAGTGGGTGCAGAAGCCCATCGATGCCGCAGCCCTGCACCTCCTGAAGCGGTGATAGGAAGCCCGGGACCACCATACGCTTCCTGAGGTCAGGGAGAAAGACGAAGCGTAAGGATGAGCTTTGCGCTTGCACGCTTATACCGCGAATTTGCTTTGTCGGGGTCACAGGTGCTGAGCCTTAGCTTGGACAGAGCCTCGCCGACCCCCAGGCGATGTGACAGTAGTGCCGTGACGACGGAATCCTGCAAAGTCTTCGCCCCCGGATAAGCGCATCCTCTTCCGACCCCCACTCCTCGAGAACGCAGCGCTGAAAAAGGCTACGGTTGCTTCCTAACGGGTAATGTAGCCCGGATCTGAAGCACTGGAGCCATCGCCTCGCACGGAAACACGAAACACACAAGGGGAATCCCAATACACTGGAACCTGCCGTCAGGATCTGAGCTCCCGAATCCGCCGGCGCTCGACCTGTGGAAGCCCGGAGGGGGAAGGGAAGGAAGGGAAGGAAGGGAATAGATGTCAAGTTTTGGCAGGACATCTAGTGACAGGCGTTCCGATTCAGTGCTTGGACTTGCGATGTTCGCAGGTCGAGAGTTTATCACGTCGAACTACCACGACGTTTTTCACCGGCGCCTCATGCAGATGCTGGTGCAGGGGTCCTCAAAAGAGTGCGCGGAGGCCTGATTGTTTGTCCACGGTGGTATCCTTGCGTCCTACATCGGCTCGCAAGCCCAAGCCTGTCGCAGGCGTTACATGCTCATGGCCTGACGCGGGAGTTCTTCACGGATCAGGCACCAGAGTTGTTTGGCATGCGCTTGCCCGCGAAGCTGAGAGTGCGAGGCTCCGGCGTTCCGTCAACCATTGCAGCTTGAGGACACCTATAGGAAGGTGGGGGGCCCTGGGACCCCATGTCCATCATGGCCATGACCTGCAGAGGAAGCTTTTCTTGGCAGCCTTGGCAGGTTGATGTCACCGTGCGCACGCGGCTGCTGCAGGAGAGACATCCCTGGCCCGGCCACCACACTCGATGCATCTTCGCGGTCGGGGGCAGGATGTGCAGAACCTGGCGATGTCCACGGTTGTTGCTGCAAAGCGCAAGAAGAAGCCAGAGGAGGACACTGCATCTCTGTTAGGTTCTTCTTCGAGCACTGTCCGGAAGCGCAAAGTGTGGATACGGAAACCTCTCAGCCGCAGGACGCAACGGCTCGGAGGCCCGTGCCTGAGCGATGGAAGATCAGGCAGGGCTTTGCCTTTAGAGCGTCCCTACATCGTCTAGGCGAAAAAGCGGCGGAGGACAGACCTCCGAGAAGCCGGAGGTCTGCCGAACCGTTGCTTCTCATGTCACAGAACTCCCTAAGTAGGCAAGTACTGTATCATGTCTGAATGAAGGATGTCGAAATGGAGGATGCCGAGGACTGCTCTCGCGTCAGGCAGCTCCTCTCTCATGTCAGTGTCTGCCGCTCAAGGCTGCAGACGATGGGGACATCCCTGGCCTTGTGGCGGCCCCAAGAGATCCGGAGATTGTTTTTGCGTTGGTCGTGTTCCGACCTCTTATGCCGTGGAGGTGAAGCGCAAGCCGGGCTCCAAGGCTGCCCCGAAGAAGAAGGCCCTCCTTGGCTGTTGCCGTGTTCCCTCTGTCTGTACTTTGCTTTTGCGACGAACGTTTTCTCCAAGACCCCCCACTTCCGCAGAGCCTCTTTCCAATGCGTTGTCGACAGGCGCTGAAGGACACGGAGAAGGACCGCACATGCATAGACAATCTACTGCCAATCCGGATCACGGCTTGCCAGCTGGTGGCGATGCAGATCTTGCCACTCCCTACTTGTACGAAGCTCTGATTCCGATGTCGCTTCCCGTGAGGATCTCAGCAAATGCTCTCTAAATGGCTGGCGCGCATCAGTGAAGGACCGCAGGATGTGTGGCAGGGCGATATAGGGCGATGAATCATTGTGCAATGCTTCGAAGCGCGAGGAAAGCTGACATTGATTGGTCTATCCGGTGAGTGAGTGTGGATCTTGACACAGTGAGGAAGGATATGCCTCAACCACCTGGAAGAAACCAGGATGTCGAGTGTCAGGGTACGTCAGGATATTGCAAGACGATATCAGTTACCCCACCGGCATGAAGCTTGATGTTCCTTGCATCTGGCAGGAGAAGGCGATGCAGACCGCTTCGCAGGCAGAAGCCTCGTCTTGCTACTTCGGTGCTAGCGGAGCTTCGTTGATGACATCCCAAGCAGGTTACGCCGTCTCAGGCAGATGCCAAGCCTCTGCTGGTCATGAAGTGCGCCATTGCATTTAGGCCTAGGCCCTAGGCCTAGGCAAGCTCCATTGGCATTGCTGGTCCGTGGGTCCATGGTGCTGGGAGGTACATCGAGGGCCACACCTGCTCTGTGCGCCGGAAGGCGGCAACCGACGGCAACGTTACTTTTTGGTGGTTTTCCATCGCTTGATCTGCAGATCCGAATGCGCGACATCCTGGGGGCGTGGAACATGTTCTGACGGTGTCGCCGCGTGACGGAGGATTTCAATCGCCCATTCCAATTGTATGGAGGTACGGTCTAGGGCTGTCCAACCAACGAATATGTGGCGGCAAAGCTTGTCAGTTTACGTGTTTCACCACCTGCCACAGGTTCAAAGTATTGTACAGGTAGGGGCAGCAGAGCTGCGCAGTCAGCGTAGTCTCCGCACGGGGATCAGGCGACTACTGGTCAGCGTGGAATGCTGATGGCATTTCGATTTGTCATCAGATCCATTGCCAAGACTGTGTCACTCTGCAGAGAAGACTGTGGCCGAAAGGGATGCGGGGCTTCAGAGATGCGGGGAGCAGCTTTCCAGGTACTTTCTTCAGCCTCGGCTCCGATGTGCACTGCCTCTTCTACAAGCCAGGAGGGGGGGTGGAGCTCAGCACGCCGGACCCCGTGGAGTGCTTCCAGGCAAGGGGAGAGGCCTCTCAGCGGAGTATACGGGGGCACTGGCGTATCTGCACGCGTGTCTTCCAGGCCCTGGCAGACCATGCGGCGATGACGGGACGGAAGTTCGAGGCGGCGCCGGCCCGCCTTTGTGCTCTTTGGCTTGGAGACCCAGGTCGTCGGTCGTCGAAGGCATAACGAACGGCATAAGCAACTCGAAACATTTCTTTCTTTGCAAAGATGCAGGCAGAGGCTAGTCGGGCTTGGGGGAACGGGGCTGGTGGATGCTGGTGTGGTCGGGGGTTGGGCGGAGCCTCCGTCGTCAACGACATCCTCGGCATGTGGCTTCGGAACGAGGCGGGCTGCTCCACATGCTTCCTGGACATGGTTTCGCGGTGAACCATGCTTTCCGGATACATTTTCCGACTGCCCTGCAGCTGTATGCTCAAGCCCTACAAATGGTGGAGTGTGCAAGGAATTGAAAGGAGCTTGCCTGCAATGTGCGACGACCTCCTACATTCCGTGCCGCTTCCTTCAGGATGCCTGTTGCTGCCTAGCAGCTGTGGGTAAGTGCTGCTGCGACTGTCTCGACTGCATTTGCTGCTGCGCAGATCCGTGCCCCTGCGCTGGGTTGTATGTCTCAAGCATTATGGAATTCAAGACTGAAAGCTGCGACTATCGTGGACTGGAGCCAACCGTGAACGGTCGCCGTCATCCTGGACCTGATGTTAGTCCGACACGGAAGGCCAATCAAAAGAAGCAGTAACCCTCGACGCGCTGACATGGGGCAGACGGGTAGTCGATAATTTTCCGATCACAGGATCGAGGTGCATGCGAAGCATGATCGTCGAAAACAAGAGCAAGAGCCTGCGCAGCCGCTAGTTTCTGCTGAAGCTTGATGATATGCTCAGTCTCTGTTCAGGTGAAGAAGCAGCTTCGGCTCGGAGAATGCCATGGACACGAGCGCCTTCGCAGTTGGACGAGCTCCTTCCAGCACTTGTTCTCTCCTGATCCGGCATTTGCTGGTCCCTCCGCCTCCTCCTCCTCCTCCTTCCTCTCCTTCGCCGTGCCTTCTGCATGGGGAGGCCGGCTACGCCACGGCCTTCGAGGCCTTCACCGAAGTCCTGGCCTCGCGCAAGGAGGGCCTTGGAGGCGGTGGTTGGGGAGTTTGGGTGTCAAGAGACAAGACGGAACAGTTTTTTTGACATATTTACTATTTCTCCTCTGTGTGCTTGAGTTCTAGCTTTGCAAGGCAACTGGTTCACGGCGCCAGGCTGGCTGCTGATTCTGCTTCTGCTCCTATGGAGTTATGAATAGTTTAGGGTTTAGGGTTTGGATATCCTGCTTCTGAGCTCAGTGCTTGAGCTTGGCGCCGAGTCTGTGTCTCTCGTGACCAGTGCTGGGTCTACTTCGAGTCGACCCCATGTTGATCCGTCCGCTGGCAGGCGAATCTTCGAAGGATGCATTCATGCGCAGGTGCCCGTCCTTCTGAGCCTGGAGGGAGACGACGGTAGGAGCAAGTGGAGCAAGGTCACAGCCGACCGGTGCGACCAACACTATCTTTTGTGAATCTCGCAATGTTGCAACGGCAGCTACCAGTGAGCGCACAGCTCCATTCCGAGTGAGAGGGTCCGAGCGAAGCTTCAGCAACTCGATGTTGAGTGCTTTGACTGTTCTCTGATTGCCCTCCCTTCAGATCAGTTTTTGTTGGAGAGTCTCTTTGTCGCAAACAGGCTGAAGAAGTCGGATCCGGCTTACGACATCTACGCGGCAGGAGCCCAAGCTGGCAAGGGACGAGGGACCAGGCAGGACCAAGGACCGAGGACGCGCGACGTTGCTACGTCTCGCTCCTTAGGCCTATGCCGAGGAGCACGAGGAGCGCTGGAAAGCAGCGAAGGTCCACCGTGCGGTGCTACGCATTGCTACGCCCTCTTTTCTCGGGCGGATCTATGATCCGGGAAGGCGCTGTCCATGGACGAAGCCATCGCCCAGATGCCCGAGATCGAGCGCAAGTGCGGCTGCAAGCTGAAGCTTGGGCCATGTCTAGTCTGGCTTTGGTGACAGACATGACACGCCAGGTACCAGATTGAGTGCGAAGAGTACAGCAGTGTCCTTTTTGGCACGGCCCTGAGAACCCCAGTGCAGTCCGGTGAGAGGCCTAACGAAACACGTACCTGCGAAAGTCTCATGCCCTCCAGGCTTGATTGCTAGGGGCTTTGGTGGCGCCTTTGCCCAGGTGTAAATGATGAAATGGCTGCGGCGGGCAAGTTGGAGCAGGCCTATACGGTGTGTTGAGCTGCCATCTGCGAGCCCGGCTCCCTGCGGATCTGCTTGGGCTTCGGCATGAAAGATGAGGAGCAGCTGGCGAAGCTGGGAGATGTGGGTGAGCTGGAGGTCGGGGCCAGTCGGGGCGGGTCCCGGGGCTGTCGTGTCTGGCACGACTCGAAGCACTGCTGGGCACAGGGGAAGCTAAGCAGCGGCGAGATCGTCGCGATTAGTCCGTCCGGCAGCTTGATGGAGGTCAGGGCCCCGGAAACCGGGGCAGGAAAGTGTTCTGCTTGTCTGTGCTCTCCTGAAGCTCCTTCTTGATGAGGTCGGTGAAGTGAGCAAGGCTCTCGACGAAATCGATTCGATTAGGGACAAGGCCGCTTCTTGCCTGGTGATATGCTTCCTGTGATTGCCATCGGCACTTTCACTGGCGGGACATGCTCGGCCCTGCTGGTGCTGTTCGTGCAGCTGTTCGGACAGTGCGCCGGACATCATTGAATCTGGTCCTTCGGGCAGACTGTGGACATGGTCATGGCGACGAAGCTGCCAGCCTTGGAGAAGAGGAAGTGAGGCACCGGCAGTCTCCTTTAAATGCCGATTGCTCAGCGGTTCTTGCTCGCTCCACCAGGCATGGTGGCCGGAGAATGAGGCATCCGAGATCTCATTGAACTCCACTTGGCTGGAAATGTGCCGGTCGTTTCACGAAGGCTCGCTGCAGAGATGACACTGACTCAATGGAGGCCGGGAGCAGAAGCGAAGTGTGATGGAAAGGCTCACAAGCTTCGAGACAAATCGTCCAGGGGCAAACCTGCTCTGTCTCTGACCGAGCCGGCTATGCTTTTGGCCCAGCCCTCGGTTCATCTCGGGTGCATGTCAGTCCATGTGAGTGCGAACAGCTCTTCCAAGCACAAGCGGAGTTTGAAATCGAGGTTTGGAGCTTTGCGGACTCGCATGACTCGAGCGGGCGTGAAGCAAAAACATGCACTCGGATTCGACCATGTGGGAGGGATTGCGAAAGGCAGTTCGTTTCAGCTGTTTACAAGGTTACGGCTCGAAGTTTCGGGACTCACTCGAAGCAGCTGCTGCCATTGCTAGACGAAGCAGTTTGCGATAGAATCCTGCTACACGGGAATGAAAGCAAGATGCCAGGACAAGGATAGCCGTGTGCGGAACCGGAGCAGCCTCCGTGGAATGTTGTGCCAGCTACGTGCCTTTCCGCGACTGCTGCGGACCCTCCGACCCGAGCTGCGGTGGGTGCGCCGGCCGCACAGCAGTAGAGATGCAGAGCCGCGGACATGGGGTCCCTGAAGGGCTGTGGCCGGAGGCCCTTTGCAGGGGTCGCGCTCTCGGCAAAGCCAAGGCTACAAGCCGCCGAGCGCCAGAGGCACGAGAGAAGCAGCGGCCGCCTGGCTCCGCTCGCAGGTCCTCTGCCAAACAATTTGCCGGGAAGCAGCAATCAGGCATTCAGACAACAGCGGACAACAGAAGGAAACTCTCATACTATTCCATACAGCTTTTTGTCTTCATGAAACGTTCGAAACATGCCTACTTGTCAAGCTGTTGTTGCTGGATGAGCGTCCGCTTTCATTGGCACCGGTGCTGACATCCTCCAAAGTCGTGCAGAACTTGATGGCTTGCTGAAAGTTAAAAGGTGTTCATTTTGATGCGCTGGAATGGTCATCAGAACTAGATTTTCATCTAAGCATGAACGGCAGACTCGGATCCCTTTCCGAAGATGTCAATCTTATCAGGACGCGGCCACATCCGCCGCCCTACGAGCCTCTTGCGTTGAGGCTGGGATCCCTCGCCCCAAGTCTTGTGCATAAAGGTGATGTTGTATTGATTCTGCATTAGGCACTGTTGTGGTCCATAAACGTATGGATGTCTTGAAGCTGGCTTTGCATTAGGCCCCACAACTTGCATGGAGATATGACATGATCGCCGAACATTACCGGTCTGGTGTGAGTTTGGCTTGTCCTATGTAGCTGTTTGGAAGCCTACACATAAGAGCATGGCAGCACGGCAGCGTTTTAAAGTCTGCACCTCGAGCGAAGCTCCCAAGCCATGTGAGGCTGGCCGCGCTGGATGCGAAGGCGGCTGATGATTCAGGCGTACGGCATCCGGGGTCTGTGCATCCTGTAGCAATGCAGGATGTGTGCACTGACGATTTCAAAGACGATCACGCAGAAGAATAAGCATTTTCAAATTCTCATAACACCCCGTGCGGCCAAGTTGCGGATCGGAAATCAAACGTGTTACATCTTTTGCACCAAGGTTGTAACTAGTCAAACCCTCACCCAGTTTTCAAGTGGAATCAACTTTGAGGGAGGTCCGGAAGGGGGGTTCACGTCCTGCAGCGTTACAAGGTGCTGCTTCACGCGCCTGGCTCGAGGGCGAGCCCGGTCTTGTCGAGGCACAAGCAGAGCCAGAGCAGGTCTCGACGTCCCGATACTTCCGAAAGTTCTAGGAGGACTTGGACTTCATAACGGTGGACCTCCCCGCGCGGGAGGAGGAGGACAGGCCAGACGAGGTGGGTGGGCTCGAAAGATGCTCCAAAAAACTTGCTGCGCTGGGTTGAAACTAACGGGTCTCGGGCTTCAAAATGGCTCCGGGCAGGCCAGCGCATCGGATGCGGCACTGGTCCAGGCGAAGATCGCTGGGGCCAGGAGACTGAGAGGAGAATCTTCCTAAACCCAGAAAGCCGGGGGGTCTTGCCAGGAGTATTGGAAATCTGCTGGCAGCTTTCCTGAAATGGCCTTACTTTGAGCATGTACGGCTTGAAGTATAGATAGATGTAATGGCTGGGGCAAGTGTTTCAAGTGCTTCTTCCTGGCTTACCAGACCCTTTGCTTCAGCATGACGTTCAAGCATCCCTCCCTAGTTGAGTTGCTCCCCTCCTCCACGACCTGAGGAGGTTGTAAGCCACCCAGATGCATTTATCTGCCATGGAGCGTGTTTCGTCTTCCTGTTTTGCTTCCTTCGTACACGTGAAGGATCGAAGCGGAACCCATTTTCGCAGCTGAAGGCTTACCTATCTTGCCTGTCAAGGCGACAATGTCGACAACCTCGACTCCCTTCACGCCGCCACCGCAACTAAACTGAAACTCAGTGAGATCACTGAAGCTGTGGGCAGAAGATGAGGAACAGACCAACCAAGCGGTACTGGTAATGCAGACGCGGGATGACCCAAACCGTCTGGTAGAGGCCTTGCACCGCCTCGCGCGACTGGGCGCCCGCCGCGCCGGATCCGCCGAGGCTCAGGGCGTTGACGGTCGAGTGGGCTTTGAGTACTTGGGCCCGGGCAAGTCGGAGCAAGGCCTTCGCGTCGGATCCTGTGCGCGCCGCGTTGGTGAAGCGGCTCGCACAGCCGGAGGCCGGGCACCGACGGAGCGGCGGGAAGTTTTTCCACCGTACCTGGCGCATCACGTGCACGACGTGTTTGTGAGTAGCAGGAAGACTTGAAATCTTTGCAAACACAGCCCTGGAGACTAGTCGAGATTCCGCAGGCACTGGAGGTGCTCTCAGCGCAGGCCCGTGTTTGCCTGCGCCTGGGCTGAGAGAGGACAGAGCAAAGACAACACAGTCCCGCACGGCAGCAGCATCCTGGCAACCTGAGGCTTTGGGCACTGGGGCGGCTGGTGTTGGCACCTGCTTGGCTGCCCAAGCTGCTGGGTCTAGGTGCGGATGCAGCGGTGGGTTTTTCCGGCCGGGGCCTCAACGGAAGCCAGGCCGAGGTCTCTTTGCCAGGAATAGAGCCGCAGCTGTGAGATCGAGGTCATCAGTTGGCGACAGCCTTGCACAGCCTCGCAAAGCTCGAGGCGAGGACGAGGGCAGAGAAGGGAAGAAGCAATGGTGCAAGCAGATTTGGGTAACAGGCGGCGGGCCTGGTGCAGCTCCAAAGCGAGGAGCTCCAACCGCTAAGTTGACACTGGAGCTACTCGTCCCGACCCCCAAGCTGGCAGGAGCCCCAGCGGCTGCTGGAGGCAGGGGTTGTTATTCTGGGGGCTTCAGGGTCGGTAGTTCAATGGGATCGAGGTTTTGTCCGCCCTTGCGATGACTGCTCAGATGTTAGAGTCTCCTTTGAGGGATCCTGTTTAAGTGTGACAACGATGGCAGTTCGCTGCCTTCGACCGCTAGAGTTTGATGGAGTCGCGCTTCGATCGCTTGAAGCACCTCGATGTAGCCGCGTAGCCATGAAAGCTTCGATGACTGCGACACTGTAAGTTATCGTACCATTTTCCTTTTGTTTGCGCCATCACAAGATGGTATCCTCCGTTTCCTTCGCCTTCTGGAATGCTTTGGTCACCCGGTGCCAGCCTCGATAGTGCTCGAGTTCCCCAGGCCTATGGACTATGATGATTTCCATCACGCGGCAAGGAACTTCCACGATCCACCTTTGTCATTGTCTCGGAAGTCAGCAAGGAAAGAGTTGCATCAACTTTGGAGATTGCGAGACTTGCACCCAGACTTCTTCAACGTTACTTGGATGGTACCCACATTGATGTCGCAAGTGGAACAAAGGCCTCTGCCAAGACGGTGGTTGTTATTGGAACACTCACGGCCGCGGACCCGATACGGTTCCTACGAACTTGGGCTACCGGTGCCCTACCCCTGCAGGAGACCGAACGGAAGATCCAAATTCACCGGGGCATCCTCCCGTCAAGACGATGCTGACGGAATTCTTGACAGGCAAATGTTCAGCAAGTGGGGACGAGAACCGTTCAAGGCAGTACATGCACGAGCTCCGGCGTTTCAAAACATCACCCGGCTTGCTGGCCGATGCAAATCCTTCGCGAATCGGTCTCAGAAACCCATTAGTGTTCAGTGTGACCTACTTTAAGCGACTGGAGGACAAGACCACCATCGATGGAAGTCGGTCCGTGCTCCGGAGTTCCGATACACTCGGTAACACAGCAGACTAACGCAGCAGAAGGATATCGAATCTCCGACACATGTCGAACAGTTTGATTCATCGCAGACTCCGCCACTGGTTCGAACGAAGGAAGGGACAAGCACGCTCAGGAATGTTTGTTTTTTTTTTCAGGTGTCGAGGTCGGCACGTCTGCATGCCATCTTGGTTCAAGTGTGACCCAAAGAAGCAGCCAGCCGAAATTGCCCGCCCACCCGCACCCACCTTGTTCGGACTCGGTCTCCCATCAACGCTCCCCTTCCCTATGGGGTTGCGCGAGGAATTGCGAAACTGCGGGTTGTGGAGGAACTGACCCTCTTCTCAGCGTAGGGTCCCTCCGGGAAGGATATAGCACAGTTACATGTGTGCTATGTGATCCATACTGCGAGGTGGGTTTGCCACAGCACTATTCCGGAGCCGAACCAGGTTGCCACCACCGAGTGGTGGAACCTGAAGAACAACAGAGTGCGGGAAGCGAGCCAACAGGAATCGATAATGCGTTCGGCGAATCTACGGAGAGTAGAACGAGATGGAAAGGTTTGATGAGCGTTTGTCACCAGAGTTTGCTAAGATCTGGGTTCGCAACAAGATTTACAAAATAACAGCCTCCACAGGCTCTCCACTCGGAGCTGCGACGGCGGCAGAAGGTTCCTGGGGTGCAAGATGAATCTTGGTTGGTTTTGAGGATTCTGGTGACAATGATGTTCGTGGGCAACATCTAGACGGGTTCACATGCCAGGAGGCAAGTACAGACCAACAGTCGTGAGACCATGGATTATATCTGCGTGCATGGGTTATCTCTCCCAGCGTGCTGTGGTGCGGTTGTCCGCCAGCATTGCTTGCAGAGGCACTGGGTCCTGGTGCCACATCAGCCTCTTGGTGTAGAAGCATTCGCGCGGAGAGGAGCAAGTTTTCGGAATCACTGGATCCAAGGCGATGGACACCATACTCATCGCAGACGGTCTGGCAAAGCTTCAGATTCGCGATGACACAGTTTTCACTTCACTGGTGACTGGGTTTCGCAACTCAGTGGGTACTTGTATCGATTGATTCGATTGCCAGTCTCCTGAATACAGAAAGACGGAGGGAAACGCAGGGGATGCAGCCTTAAGCCGCCGCTCACAAGAATGCCTCGAATGCCTCCTTTTGAGGCGACTGCTCTGCGAGCGCACATGACTGCGGGCGAGCTTGGTGTGCGGGAAGTCCGTTCGGAGCTCAGCCGGAAGCTGTGCTCTCGAGCTGCAAGATCATCACATATCAGCACCCTCCAATCGTCAAAGTCAAGGTCATGCAGCATCGGCATTCTCCCTCCTGGGCTTCGTGGATGCCAAATTGGCCGGGGCACTGATGAACTGGCTCTCACCTCGCCTGGAAACCTGTGGAGGCACCGCACAATTTGCTGTCATGTGCTGTTGCAAGCGAAAAGCTGTGCGCAGCCAACGCTGACCACTGCAGCCACGACCTGCCCAATAAATGCCGCCGATGCTGCAGGCGATGACTTATCGGCGCTCGCCTACTCCCTTTCTCGTGCCGAGGTGGCCAAGAGTGCCCACAGGAGCTTGCAAGATGCACCGCCCTTTCATCTAATTAGGGTTCGAGAGGGTGCAGATGTACGAACATGCAGGGTGGGCTTCGAGTAAGCTTGTGGAGCGCCTTGAAAAGCAAAAGCTCATCGAATTCCCGAAGCCCCACTTGCTCCCCGCTTCCATGCATGGGACTTTCAGGAGCTTCTTCCGGGCCTTGCGGTCCGAAGTGCCGCGGCGCCTCGCAACTGGGGAGCTCAGTGCCAAGGCGAAAAGTTGTGGCCACGGCACTTCCGATGAGCCGCTCTTTTATCGCGTGCTGTCCAGGAATCCGCAAGCCTCCTTGTCAGCTTCTCGCAGGCAGCTTTCGCTGCACTTTAGGCTTATCGATATGGCACGCGTTTTGCCGGCGATTGGCGCGCGAAAACAGGCTGGTCTGCTCGAGCCGGAGGATCGGGAAGCACGGCAGCTGGTGAAGCAGCTCTCAGCAGCGGTGGCCTCCCGCCACAATGTGCGGTTTTTTTGTGTACAAGAGTGTGCAAGGACATGGTACAAGGCTGGACTCCAAAAGGAAGCCCTGTCACGACTCAGGCGAGATCACCGAGCACCTTGAACGGCCAGTGGCTCGCACTTTCGGTTCCCTGCCTCAGCCCCTTTGCGGCTGACTGCAGGCCATCAGAGACTTGTGGGGTCATGCCAGGATGTGATACCTGATATTATGTCATGTTTCAGACTAGGGCGCGGACTGCTCGGCTTGAGGGCATACCCGTTCCCCGTTGAGAGCGGTGCAGGGAATTGCTCGTCCTCCTCGCAGCTTGGGACTCGGAATTGTCAGAGGCAGACGAAGGCGGAGCGACTCGATTACACTCTCCGAGGACCGGGCGACGCAGCTGGCACCGATGCTGTCGCCGAGGCAGCTGGCACGGCTGGCTGTCGGCTTCGGCGAGGGAAAGGCCAGGTACAGCCTGGCAGAAGCTGGCTTAGTTCGTCAGATCGTGAGGTGCAAGGGAATGCGCTTTGGCAGTCCTTGACGAAAGAAGCCCCTCAGATGCACTATGCTGCTATTGGTAACAGCCATATCGACAGGAATGTTCACTGGACGGTGATGGCAGAAATTAGGAATCTTTGCGGTAAACCGTAAAAAGCTTGTCTCGGCCATCGACCTTGGCAAATGGATAATATTGTATACCAGCAGGGTGCCAGTTCGAATCAGTGCGACAGAGCGCCGGATAACGCAGTCGCCTGTCCCAAAGTTTTCCACAGCTCGCCGCGCTTCTTCTCCAGGCCCTGACACGTGCCTCGTCCTTCTCAGCACCCGATGTGCTCCGGGTGCTGGCGGGCTTCGATGCAGCCAACGTCCAGCATCCAGGCCTTTTGCAATCCGGAAGTGTGCATAGTGCCTGCTGGATCTTCTGAACAGACAAGCACGACAGGTTTTCTCAAGACTTTCTGGGTGTGCCGGGGCTGCAAACAAAGGACTTGCAAGCCAAGCCTGGCATGAGATCACTGTCAATGTCGTGCCAGTTCGGTTCACCCTGTGCAGCTGCACTGTACGCCGGTTCCAGGCTTGCTGCTGAAAAACAGGCCAAGTACCTGGTGGAGGCACGGTCCGGGCAGGTTCCATGCGCGAATCGCAAAGCGCGTTGCTCCAGGAGCTCCTGGCCCTCCTGCAGCTTTGGCCCCGCCTTCCCGTTTCGCTGCGCGTGGGGGAGCTGCCAGACTCGCTGCCGCTTCGCCACGCAAGACGACGAGACGGCCGGAAGAAGGGGAAGCCCCGTGCTGACACTTCCCGAGGATGAAGCACCTGCGCGGACGGCTGGAGAAGGGCAGCAGGCCGGCACCGGTCTCTTTCGGCATCTGCTATGGGCCCGCACGCGGTCCTGTCGCCTCAGGGGAGTCGGCTGGTATGCACCTGCTGCGACTCGGCAGCCTTGGCCTCCCGAACTCGCTTCGCGAGTTCTGACAACGCGAGGAGCTCGCCACAGAGCTCATCGAGTGGCTCCCTGCTAGCAGATCATTGACGGATCGCGGCCAGTTCCTTACTTCCTTTGCTTGTAGCAGCTGTTCATCCAAACACTCTGATGAAAGCTCTTCTATCGGACGTATTCGTATCAGTCGCCAGTGCCTAGGCATGGACGGACGCCTCGTCCGCGCTTCGATGGCCCAGTTGCCGCGGCAGCTGCAGCGCCTCAGATGGCAACAAATAAGAAACAAATCAAGTCAAAGCACCAGCGTCAGCCGCCAGTGCAGCATCTTGCAGCTTTTGCTGTGGCGAGCTCTGCGAGGTCCGCAACACCAGCACTGCGGGAGAGGTTGCTGGCCGCGTTGACCCTTCGAGTTTCTCGCTGGCATGCAGAAGGCCATGCAGAAGGCTCTTGGAGCTTAATTTCTCAAATTACCTTGCTCGCAGAAGCAAATCTGTCTGGAGCTGTGCTCCTGGACGCCGATGTAATTTTCCGTGGCAGATATGACCCCTAACTCGTGTTGGTTTTTGACATTGTCACGTCTTACTCACTCGACGCTTCTGACAGATTTTATCAGATCAGCAACTACTGAGCGGCGTCTCGACGATTGAAGTGTTCACCAAATCAAGGCTGGAAATGTAGTGGTGAATAGCCCCCCCAGTCGAATGACAGTCCGGAAGCTAACAGCTAAAGAGCCCTGATGGGTCTTGGCGTCAATGCCCGGCGACCACCCCAGCAAGGACGAGGACATCCTGACGAAAGCTCGTAGCGAGGCCAAGAACCAGTCGCGCTTTGCAGATGTAGCGATTGGCACCGCTTCCTTTGCGGTGCAGCCGCGGTCCAAGCCTCATTGAGACCCTGCCGGGAAGGCGCAGCAGTCAGAGGCCCTTCAGCGTGCCTTGGCAAAAGTCGTGCAGGACGGGGAATCCTTTGGTCGATAAGGCATTGTCACTGTGGTGTGGGGAAAAGGGTTCCTTCTGATGCTCAAGATGCTGGCTCCTGCGCAAGTCAGGTCTTGATTCCTTTGGAAGCTGAAACCTCGCTGCTCACCCGTGCAATGGCCGAAACCCGCACTGATAACAGTTCCTGGAATACGATTTGGGATTTGAGCCGTGGGCCGAGTGCAACGATATGATCAGGGATAGTTGTGTCGGGTCGGTATGGCTCGGTTGGTGATAGCTCAGGTGCCTAGTAATTAAAACTGATGAAAAGATTTCTACGGAGTGACCATCACCCTTAGGTTTTTGCAGTGACGGTGTAGCAGTGGTACTAGTTGCACTGGTGCAGCCAAGGCATGTTGCGCTACCGGCTGATCACACCCTGTAGTTTCAACTACGGGCCTGGAGCCGCAAATGTTTGAAACGAGCGGGTTTGTTAAGATTCATACTGGATGATCGATTGTTGAGCTGTAGTCCCCTACAAAGTCGGCGCAACGCTTCTTGGAATCCAAGATCCCAACCTGACGCGCAGGAGCTCATCCCATCTGTGCGGCAGCCAGCAGTGCGCGAGCTTGCGGCAGGCACACCGAAGGCGATTGAGGCACAGGTGCCATGATCTGCCCAAGTCTTGCTGAGACACGGCCTTCGGCTGTGCTGCTCTGGGCTTCGATGGGCCAGCGCTCCGCGATCTTCTGGGTGGCTTTGCAGCAAGTTGGGGTGAAAGCGGCGGGAAGTCTCGAGAAGCGGCTGAGCTTCCAGGTGCGCTCCTGGAAGACACGGCGGACATCGAGGCTCGGGGGCGCCTTCCGGCCGCAACCTGTGGCTTCATCCAGTCATTTCAAGACTGCATGCTGCAATGCTGGTAGTTGCAGGTGGGACCGGCAGCCAGGATCTGCTGGGCCTGCGCAGAGGTGACATGTCTGGGGCTTTGCAGATGCAGTGCAGGTACAAAGCTGGGAGCAATACGAAAGTCTGCAGCGGATGGCAGGTGGGTGTGCACGCCAGCGCTGCGCGTGCACTTCTTTCTCGGATGGCGGCGGCGGGGGGCTCAGCACTGGAACGTATATCAGCAGCAATTGAGTTTACATGTGCCTTCGAGCTGTGAGGAGGGTGCGTCTCCAAGCACGATCGAGGAGAAAGCGCGGGCCCCAGAGACAAGCTCCGACGTTTTGCGATGCGTCTAGGCCTTGTTCCCTGAGGTGAGCTTTCTGCGCCTTGCGTGCCTCTTCTGCATGTCTGACAGCTTGACGACATCGTACATCATGTACATCGTCCTTTGGTCATGTTAGGGAGGTCTCTGCCGGTGTGTGGCTGCAGTGGTTTGCTGCTCACAGGTGGGCCCTGCTTGCCTTCGAAGGACCAGAGGCCGAGCTCCGGCAACTGCTTGCGCTCGGTGAAGATGCAGATGACCTTCACGCCTGGCGCCCCAAATACGATGCCTTGAAGAGATTCGCATTGTGTGCAGAGGCTAACCCTGCACTGGGCTGCCGTGTCTTGTGAGTCACGAACACATAGACGAAAAATTTAGGTTTGAGTCAAGGCGTGGGTTACGCAGATTCGAATATTATCTCCTGTGATCCTAGCCCGGTCGGGTTTGGGCGGAGCCGGCATGAGCAGATGCTGACCCGAGCACATCCATTGGATCAGCACCCGGGTGTGAAATGGTGTGGCCCGGCGAAAGAACGAAAGGCAGACCATCCAGCGAAGTGGCAGGTGCCCCCGCAGCGCCAATCCACACGAGGAGAGAGAGGATGCCACCCCCTCCCCCATAATATAAATGCGCTTCATGACGGCTCTGCTGACAATCAAGGTCACTTTCCGTGTGGTGTCTTCATTATGCATTCTCCGAGAAGTCCTGCTGGTTTAGGATGGTTTGGCAGGCTTGATTTGGGCACTGCAAGCGGAATCTTCGCACTGAGGATCAGATTCTGGGTGCTTTGAGCCCACCGGACCTGCGTCCGATGCAGCAGCTGGCTTGGCACTGCCAGTGTCAAGCCCAGGAGCATGTGTAGATGTCGAATTGCTTGGATTTCATTTTGGCCAGCATGAATGGAAGTTTGTAGAAGTTGGTGCAAGACTCCTGCACCCAGGCAGCAGCTCCCAGAACAGTCAGCGGTCTGGTCAGCTGCGGTCAATACCTCGGCCGCCCAGAGTGCTTGCTTGTGTACATGAAGACGAAGACTGTTGTGCGAGGGGCATCGCAAACTCGCTTGTCGGCTTCTGGCTTAGTGTCACGGATCACAGTCAGAGCACCTCATGCTGAATGACGTCACATAGCTACCTCGCACGAGACCCAGAGCTTACGGACTCTGCCAGCTTAAACCCAGCCAATGCCCAAGCTCCATGCCATAGCAGTCTTCACAGCAACATGTGCCTGCGCCACTGAACATGGTGCTGGCCAGATCGGAACTGGAGGCAGAGCTGCTGGAGGCCAGGCCGAAGGAATCACGCGGCGAAACCTCTAAACAGAGCAGAAACTCCTGAAACCTGCGATCTCCCCGCCACCACGCGATCCTGGCACATCGACCCAGACTCAGACCCAAGTAAGAGGTGCGTGTCAGACACAAAGCAGCTGGAGAACGTGGTTCTTCCACAAATCGTCAGAATTGCATGGTAGTGCACGTGTGCATCTAGTGACAAAACCCGTTCGACGATGTTACCTCTCGAGTCTGGCCGGTGCGCGGCAAAAGCTTTTTCAAGTCCCGCCTCACCCGCCCTGACGACCTTACAGTCCGAGCGTAACGGTTCGTTTGAGCGCGCCGTTGAAAACGGTTCTGTTGCTCCGACCCGTTCGTTCGCACACAGAACGCCACCACAGTCGTGCAGGTCGAGGCGAGAAAAAAGCGAGCCTCGACTGTCTGCTGCCTGTTAGAACAGAGGAGAGAGGGTTTTGTCGCCATGATGCATCTCTGTATCTCGTCACATTTGGGCCATTTTGGCACACGTGCCATGCAAGATAACCCGTATACTCCCTTTCCAAGAAAGACAAAGCCTGACCGACGCCACGAGCGCAGGTTTCCCGTGCTGCGGAAAGTTTGAAGCAGCAGGCGCGCGCATGGCATGCATGGCTCGCCCCAAATCCTGAGCCTGAGTCCTAAGCCGCATGAAGCAATCGCTTCGCAGGTGAAGTCCTCGGCCAAGCAGTTGGAATCCAGCTATGCAGCGAAGCCTGGCTGCATGCTGATTGCTTTTGTAATCCCAGACTCCCAAATCCCCTAAATCCGATGAGTGCATAACACGGTAATCGGCACCTTAAATCATGTGTCCTACTAGCCCTAAACACAGAATTCAAGAAGCTGCGCGGGCTCGAGTCTGGGCCTTAGGCTTCAGCAGCGCGCTGAAGCGGCGCATGAATCATCGCAGCAGGCAGGATGCGCAAGTTAGAGAACACCTGACAGAAAGTAGGCAAAGTAGGTTTTGGCTTCTTGTCGAAGCCTCTAAAGTCCTAAGCTCTTGGGGCCACCCAGCACAGAGACCACCCTGTAATTTTTGCTTGGCCCCTCATTTAATTTGAGGCTCGCGTGGCATTCCATGGAAGGTCCTTGGCGCGGCCGCAGAGCGGCGGGAACGCCTGGTGGCACTTCGCCGGCAGTGCCAAGCGTCTCGGCTACATAGGGTCTCAGGAGTAAGAGCATTACGGAGACTGGTCCATCCCTGCGCCATCTTGCTGGTGGGAACCCGGTAATTAATGCAAGCCTGTACAGGAAGTCGCGGAGCAATTGCAGCAGGCCCGGATGGGTGTGGTAATTGAAACGAATAGTCCGCACCGTCGTGTGTGCGAGCGCCGCAGACGCTCAGGGCTCGTCGTTCGACGTAGCAGCTGCGGATCTGCAGGCCGGGCTCCCCAACTGTGGATTTGGCGGTCTTTCTCCGCTTGCTACCAGTAGCCTTTCGCTCATCAGCTCTGGTTGCGCAAGTCAGGATCGGCCCGTTACAGGAGGTGCTTGAGTTTACTTGATCTGTCGCACGATGTGCAGTCAACGGGCAGTTGCTCCCGACTTTGCAAACCCTGAATTACCGAGTTTGGTTTGGTAAACGCGTTCCAGGTGATTATGGCCAATCCAGAAGGTATCTCTTCATGACAGAATCAGCACGCGTAAGTGGCGTAACTTGTTCCATCGCGAAGTTTTGGAGCTTGATCGACAAGGTGAAGCTTGACTACATGTTGCATCAGGCAGAGACGATACGAAGATCTAGGAATATCGCATGAAGAAGTTTCCATCGAAATGTCATCCAAAATGTAGATGTAAACGAACTCCACTTCTCTGCTGGCAAGTTGGTGTGGGCTCGGAGGACTCACTTTCATATTCGCAAGGAGGTGAATGTGCCTCGAGAGGAGCGCTGCCTCGCAGCATGCAACACTCA
The DNA here is from genome assembly GCA_003297005.1 of Symbiodinium sp. clade A Y106. Lineage (NCBI taxonomy): Eukaryota > Dinophyceae > Suessiales > Symbiodiniaceae > Symbiodinium > Symbiodinium sp. clade A. The sequence continues at coordinate 80,403 of BGNK01000117.1, read as the reverse complement.
ACACTGAACCCACGAAGACACAGACTGGCAGTGCAAGAGAGGGCGCCGGTTCGTGACTGCCACATCGGTTCAAGTCCCTGAGTCCCTGTTGGTGTGTGTGAGAGAAGCGCAGCTCTTCAGTAGGGTGGTTCGAGTTGCAGAGCTGCCCAGAACTGGAAGGTCCCAGTCTCCGACACAGTGCCGAAGGCAAGTTTTTTCTTGCTGTGCTTCATGATTCTTTGTCGGCTTTGTGCTTTGGGAAGGATGGGCTATTAGGATCTCTTCGGTCTCAGTGTTTGCGCGAGGTCGGCTGCGAACGCGCTGCTGGCGACGTCAGCGAGACAGCGGCCTCGGAGCCCAGCAAGGTGTGCAGTAATTGGATCGACAAGACGGTCCGATGCTTTCCCTGCGGAATGGAGCCTCGCCGATCTGGTGTTGGCAGGCATCCGTGGTAGAGACCGTGCCAACAAAGGCAGGACTTTGCCTAGGTCTAGGTCCGAGTTGGGCCGGTCCTCGCTTAGCAGTATCACGAGGCCGCCGAAGCTCCGGCGACGAGCAAAGCAGGCCCCGAGGCCACGGAAACTTTGTGCAGCTTTGGCTCGGCTCGGGCAGCGAGTACCGTGCAAGCAGTGCAGAGGCCAAGGCTGAAGCCAAAGCTATGGCCAAGAAGGACCTCAACAAGTTTCCATAGATGCGAGTGAGATATTGTCTGCACGATCCTCCGGCCAGACTCCGCGGGGAAAGGAGCCGAAAGGAAAGAAGGGTAAGAAGCAGGCAAGTGCACGTGTGTGCTCTGACCGGACCGCAACGTACTGCGACTTCTGAGCCCATCCCAGACATCGAGGACGCCATCGAGCCCGCCCAGCCGGAGCCTGCCCAGCCGGAGCCGGCCCAGCTAGAGCCGGCCGAACCGGCGGCCGTCCAGGCTGGAACCAAAGCAGTCGATAGCCTGGAAAGACTCTGGAGAAAGCCGGGACTGTAGGCTTGTTCGGTGCAGACAGTCATACAGACTTTCCAGATGGCTGCCTAAGTATGGTGTAGCCGGTTGCTTGGAAGCGTCGTCACTCAAAGAAACGGTGAACACTAGTATGACAGACCAGAGCGGCAGGTAGAGGCTGCGGAGCCAAACGCAGCAGAGGCTGCGAGCATGATCCGCCGGTGGTACACGGGGCTCAAGAGGATTGAAGCAGCTGGAAGCCCTATCCATTTCTTCAAACTGGACGAGTGTGGGCAGGCTGCAGCGGATGCGAAGCCAAAGAAAGCTCCGCAGAACAAGAAGGACCGAAAGCAGGCGTGATCGCAGACCGCCACCTTGGCCTCGTGTTGCAAGAAGTCCTACATTCCGTTCACCGAAGTCCAGGCGGTCCGGCTCTTGTCACTAACCTCTTCTTCGGGCTTGTTAAGTCAAATGAGTTTAGGGCTTTGTCGGTTTGGTATTCTCCCTTGGGCCGGAGCCGGAGGCCCAATCCCCGGTTGTGAAAGAATGATCCTAGACAACCGAATCAACAACATTCCAAACGAGCAGGCTGCCGACAAAGCAAAGAAAGCGGCAGTCGAGAAGGCAGAAGTTTGCGGAAGCGTTGGTTGTGTCTGCGACTCTGCGACTTGCTGACGCGTTCTCACTGTAGGCCAAAGCGGCAGCAAAGCAAAAGGACACCGAGGAGAAGGCAGCAATCTGGGGCACCAGCGGTGTCCGCCGCAGCCTCGGCATCAGTGTGTTTGTGCGAGGAGACCAGGGCGCGCAAGGCCGAAGAAGAGCGGGCGCGGAAGGAGGAGTGGCACGGCGGGCTCCTTGGATCGAATCCTCCGCTGCGTTTACGGAAGGAGGCTGAGCGCAAGCAGCGAGAGGCGCGGGGTCGGTTCAGTCAGGGCATGTCATGGCTTGGGAGCAGCTGGAAGCGATGAAGATTCGACTCCCGCACAGTGTGGCAAGGCCGAGGCTTTGGCACAGGCCGAAGCAGAGAAAGCCGAAGCTCAGCGGACAGTCAAGGGGGCGAGGGTGCCAGAGAAGCAGACTTGCCAGGCTGAAGCGGAGCCGCGCGGGTCGCCCAAGAGGGAGGAGGACCCTGACGAGGCTCCAAACTCCCCCCTGCTCTCAGCGTGGTCCAGGAATTCGACGATCCAGAAGAGATCGAGGAAGCTGAGGCACTCAAGGAGGAGGACATCGACGTGGAGGAGGGAGACTCACAGCCTCAGTGCTGTGGTCGCTATTAGTCCTGGCTTCCTTGCTTCTCCATTTCCATTGAGTTCCTCTCCCTCTCTCTCTCTCTCTGCAAATTCAACAGTACAATCTAGGGACACCGAGTAACCAAGATCAATCAAACACTTTCCCCACAGTCACTCAAGCAGACATTCCTTTGTGACGTCAAGCCAATCTGTCCAGTCTTGAGCCAATGCCATTCGGCATCGTAGCATTCATAAATGCATCATGACCATTAGGGGCATCATTGGGCTCGTGTCATTTAACACAGTCCCTTGATCCTGATTTCAGTCGAGGATCATTCAAAAATTTAACGAGCACAGGTGGTGGCATTCGCGAAGCGATCAAGAACCATTCGAAGAAACAAACAATCAAAGCTGCGAAGGATCTTTGGCCTTATTCCAGACATTTTGGCTCGACTCGGGATGACATTCGAGTCCTCGTGAAAAGCATTCGGAGGCCAGTTTGCACTGCACGAAGCAAGCTTTCAAACAGCCGGCTCATGCGTCATTCACCTTGAATCCGCGAATTTCATTCTCATCAAACCACTGAGGAAATCCATTCAACATTTCAATATAAATTATCTTCACATTGCAAAACAGTTGCAGTCGCAGGGCACTCCTAAATTAATCGCCTGGCTCAGTGCGATCACTTGACAGTGCCCTTGGCATTCTTCCGCAGGACAATCTCCGCGCCCGGCTCGAGAGCATTGGCAGTCTGGGCGAGAGCAGTCGCCACATTGCCATCATTCGAGCCTTTCGCTTGGGAAGGAGCATTCCAAGCATTGGCGGCCTCATTGTCCTCATTCTCATAGATCTCGTCCCAGGTGGAACAGCCGCGCTCCCGACGGCTTGGCAGAGGGGGACCATTGTGTGTCCCATCAGTCTCCTCTCGATGAGGCATTGTCCGCGGGTGGTTGCCAGTGCTCCCCATTCCATGATCTCATTCAGGGACAACAGCAGTTTGGGGTTGCGGTGGCACATTGGATCAGTCATCGGCATTCGCACGATGCCGGCACTGTTCAGTGACAGTGGCTCCAACGTCCAGCACCAGTCATTGGGACCATTGCTATCCCACTCATGAGTGCTGATATGGTCAGTGAGTTGGCGATTAAAGTAATTCGCCAATTTCATTCGAGCATTTCCTCCTGCTCCGATCTTCTCATTGCTGCAGTCTTTGTGCGGCGGAGCACAAAGAAGGCGATTAGTTCGTCATTCGCATTCTCCTCAAACACCTCCTGGTTGGCCCGCTGCACAGTCTTGCGCAGTGCACTCAGGGCATTGAAGCTGCCATTCAACTGATGGCAAGGAAACCTTGAGGGGTCCAACATTCCAGTGGTGTACAGTCCGTTGGCCATTGACAACGGCAAGCGTAGCCAATCGTACGCTTTTTATCAAGGAATCGGTGGCATTCTCCTTTTCCATGGCGGGCATTTCCCTTCCACATGCCAGTTCTCCTTGCTGAGGAACAGTCGCTCGGCTTTTGCTCTCAATCATCCAGTTGTTGGGTCCATTCATCTCAGGCTGGATACCCAACGAGTGCATTCTCATTCTCAAAGAGCTCATTGGACCATTCGAGTGCTGGTCCGGGTGATCAAATCTGCAGGCAGTCGTGCCACCTGCTCGTGTCCCCGGCAACAGGACACTCAGCATTGGGGCCGTATTCTCATCCCATTCTCTCTTGAACAGTGCCTCGCCCAGTGGTCTGGGCACGAAGCGTTCTGTCGGCGAGATCATTCGCCCTTTCCACCACTCTCTCGCGATCATTCTCGACCACAGTGGTGATGTAGCGGTCAAGCTTATTCCACACGGGTGAGCTCAACTCCACAGTCCATTGCTGTGAGGGCATTGGACAACTCCACACTCACAGGACCATTCCTGCTCAGCCTGTGCTGCACCACTGTCTCATTCATCAAGTGGCGTGCCTCCCAGGGCACAGCATTCAAGGCAGCACTCGGCTCATGCGAAACATTGGGCGCAGGAGGCTGCCCAGTCGACATGGTATTCCCCGTGCCGTTCGAAGCAGGGTGCAGCGACTCCAGTCGGCGGGTTGGCAGTCTCAGTCGCCGGGGGAACAAAACTTTCGCCTTGCGCCAGTCGCTGCAAGTCCAGTCTGCTTTCAGGCACTCTGCCGGACATGTACAGTGCGACCAGTGTGGTCTGCACTCCTTCCTGCCTCACTTCTTCAACAGTGCGGCCAGTCAGGGCGGCCGCATCCATCGCCAGCTGCTCTCCAGTGATTGCCTCAATCACATGCTCCGGCAGTGGCTCGCAGCAGGTGTTTTCACTTTGCGACACTCTGCGCTCAACTCTTTCGTCGCGTAGGCAACGTCACCTCGCACCAGTGCAAGCCAAAGCAACTTGCCAACAGCAGTCCTGTACACTGAGTGCTCCTCAGGACTCAGTGGCGTGTCTGGAACATTCTTGGTGAACGTAGCAGTTCCAGTCGTTGCCACAGGCTTGGCATCTTTCATTCCATACAAATCCAGAATCGTTTCAATGTACTTTTGTGACATGCAAACGTCAATCGAATCACCATTATGTCGCAGTCGTCTTCCAAGGAAAGTGTGCTCAGTCCCTGGCACAAGTTGGCCAGTCTCTTTCAGCAACACTTCCTCAGGCAGTTGGGACATGAACGACTTCCTCATTTCGTCAGTCCCTACGACCAGTAGGTCATCGACATATGCAAGCACATACAGTTGACCCCTTTCATGACAGTACAAATTCGGATCAGTCTTGCATCTCCGAAATCCCAGTTTCGTCGTCATTGTCTCAGCGAAGTGTTCTTGCCACAATCGCGGCGCTTGCCGCAAGCCATACATCGCCTTCTTCAGTCTCCAGAGGCATTTGCCATCTGGATAGAACTCTTTCGGCCATGCACAGCGTCAATCGCATTGTGACCAGTGACGGTGTCGACGCAAACAGGTTGTCCTCTTCACTCTTCACGACATTCTGGAAACATCCACGGACAACCGCTCTGCACCTCATTTCGTCATCATCTTTCCAGACCTTGACCCATCGACAGTCAAGGGCCTCATCAATCTGCTCTTGGGTGCAGTCCTCAACCTTCACTTCATCATACACATCAAAGTTGTTCATTGAGTTCATCTCCTTCAGCATTCCCTTCCTTTCAGCCTCAGGCAGAAACTCACTCTCCCACAGCAGTGGCTCGGAGAGTCTCGTTTCTTGGTCGAGTTCGCCTTCCTCGGCATTCACTTCAACTTCAATATTAGTTCCGTGCTTGCCGACAACTTCGTCAACTCCAACAATCGAAGCAAGCCGCAAGCCATTTGCAAGCAGGAATCACTCCGGCAATCACCTGTGCTGCGCACCAGAGATTCTCATATGCTTCGTAGAAGGCTCATTCGCTGGAGCATCAGGATCAATCCTAGCACTCTTCCTCGGCGCTTCACCAGTCGCCTCAGGTGCCTCATGATCCATTTCGGCAGGAACCCGATCAGTGCCATCTTGTAGCAACAGTTCTTGCTCAGTGACACTTTCACTCGGGCCAGGTGCCATGTCTTCAAGCTCAACATTCCCTTCAACTTCCTCCTCAACACGCTCCAATCCAGGAGGAGGTCTCACTCGGCCTTTCACTCCAAGATCTGGTGGCATTACAAACGCATTTGGCTCAACTCCATCTCCACGCGGCTGCCAAGGTGTGGAGATCATTTTCATGACATACGATGCCTTCCGTTGCTGAGAAGGCGATCTTCTCTTCACAGTCCTGACCTTGAAGACTCCACTTGCATTCCCAAGAACAACCTCACCGGCCTCAGCGTCCTTTCCAAGGTACACGCCAGTGAACCACTGGGATCCGGCTTTGGGAACACGCGCCTTGCTGGCAGTGTCGCATCAATCAGTTCACCAAACATGCGCGATGCGCCATTGTAGTCTCGACTCCATCTGCGGTTGTAGGCAGTCTTGCCGTCAGTGCCAATCATGTAACGATTGATTCAACATTGGAGATTCCGAACTCATTCTCACTCCAGTCGATTCCTCCACCTGGGACAGCAGTGTTCTCAACTGTCCGTACAGAGTCCGTTGGGCATTCCCAACACTCCCCTGACTTTGGGAATGTCCAGTTGGCGCTGCGCGCATTGACAATCCACCGATCGTCCTGCACAAGTCGCGCGCCGTTGTCTTCAGTGGCGCCGCTTTGTCATACTGGACAATCCCAAAAGGCCTGCCAATCTCAAACACAAACTTCCCCAATTCGGCAACTCCGTATTTTTCAACACTTCCTTTCGACGGCAGTACAACAGCCATTGAATATCCAGTCTGGACATCCGTGGCATTCAACACCGTGTGCTTCGGAAGGTCATTTTCCGTCGCCATGAAAGAGAAGTCAATCTGGGTCACAGGTTGACGATCGTTCTTCTTCTTCTTCTTCTTCACCGCGTGACTTTGTCGTCCTTTCGACCTCATGCAGTGTTCACACCAGAGTCCCGATACGGGAGATGAGTCAATTCGTGCAAACGCCGTTCACTTTCTGAGAGTCTCCAGGAACCTTCAACATGTTCGGCTCCAGTGCACTCCGATCCTCAGTCTTTTCGCCAGCAGTAGGGCGATCAAGTGGCGCAAACACTGTGTATCCAGTCCACTTGTGTCCAGTGGGACTCCGTGGATCCTCACACTTTCTTCACTGATCCATCAGGCATCCCGATGTCTGCCCATTCACTTTGATGGCCAGAATCTATCATTGTGGTATCACTCGAGTCGAAGAAGACTGTGTACCTATCACCCCGCAAATGATCACTCAACATTCCATCAACAGGAGACTTTGCATCATCTGGATGGAAGTAGCAATCGCACCATTCATGGTGCATTCTTATCCAATATCGAGGGAGGATATCCCATCTATCTGCAGTCCTCGGAACCGCAGTCTCAGGATCCTGGAAATTGAACAATCGCAACAACAACTCCTTCATTTTCTCACCGTGTTGAGGCAGTGAGCGCCACTGAGCGCAAAAGCATTCTCAAGCTCATGCTCTTCAACATTTCGACGCACGCTCACTTGGCGATCCAGCTCTTCAGGCTCTCCATCATTCTTGGCTCGGTCTTTCGAGGCAGATTCAGTCTGCTGCTCCATTTCCACGATCTCAGCATACGCCTTCTGCGGAGGCTGTTTGCCAATCCGTGGATCATGTGGATGCGATGCACTCTTTTGCACATGCTTTCGTTGCGGTTTGTGCGTCAGTCCAAATTCAACTCTTCCTCGCCAATTTCTTTCATCACGCGGCCTGGTATTCGTCATTGTCAGAAAGTTCACATCTCTGACAGTGACAGTCGAACCATCTCGGTACAGTTGTGCGGCAAGTTGTGTGCGTCACTCTTTCGCCAGTCGGGCATGGCACAGGTACCGGCGTTCTATTCGCCAGTTTGACCCGAGGCTCCAACCGTCCAACATATCATATCGCCAAATTTTCACATGGCGAATCAACTTCAGCTCAGTTTCATTCACCTCCCAGGTGTCCTGTCTGCCACCTTCGGAGGACTTCATTCCTTGAGCTGCGGCAATCAAGGCACCAATCTGACAGAGGTGGTCAATCGAACAGTCATGCGCGCCCGACACTCCACGCAACTCCAGGGCACCAAGCTCTTCCTCAATTCCCGACATTACCTCTGGCAGACACATTGCTGCCAGCCTTGCCGCATTCGCCGCGGCATAAGGGATGACAGTCGGTGTCACACCAGTGTGCCTTGTCGAACAATCGGCGCAGGATTGCGAGTCGGGTCAATCAATGCCATGTAGTCTTTCGCCGTCGCAGTCCAGACATCTTGCAACAACAGTCGGGCGACACTGACCAGTGGAAACGGTATGCCAGTGCACACATAAAATTGAACACTCAACGAGTGGCCATTGCCACAGTCAAGCTGAACAATCTTCCGACCTTGCACATCCAGTGTCTTTGCAGACAAGCTCCGCAGTGAGGGTGCACTTTCATTCAAGGGCAACGTCGGATAACCCCGCGATTCCGGACAACAATTCGCACAAGCTCCAATGCCGAACAGTATCCAAGTTTGTCGACCAGTCCAGCTTGCATGTGAAACTCAACCAAGTTGTCGTCAAAACCAGTCGGATCATTTTCGGGCATTTGCATCAAGTTTGGCACACTCTGAGTCGGCATTGGTGGCACTCCGGAACTCAGCGCGCCAATCAACAAGCACGCTCCAACGAACAAGTTCGTCATCAGTCCGGGCTTTGTTGCCCGAACAGTCTTCGACGCTCTGGGCGCACTCTGATCCGACGAATCGACAGTCGCAGCTCGGCACCATTCGAGCTCTGCGGCTGAACCTCAGCAGAATTCCGCCATTCCTGACTGTTCCAGGACCAGTCCTCAGGCCAAGAACTCCAGTCATCCTCGTACCAAGACCAGTCACCGGACCAATCATCGACAGAACCAATCCACTCACCATTCCAGTCACCTTCATCCCAGGACCAGTCACCAGTCATCATTGTACCAGTACCAGTCATCCGGACTCCACTGATTCCAGTCATCACCCCATTCGTTTCCATTTCCTTGCTCCTCTTCAGTCACTGCTGACATTTTTCCTTTACCTGTAGGGCATTCCTTGCTTTTGTGTGGGTCGCCACACAGAAAACATCCTTGTCCTTTCCCTTTCCCTTGCATTCCTTTTCCTTTTCCTTTGTATCCTTTGCTCTTTCCTTTGCCTTTTCCTTTGTGCATTCCTTTTCCTTTGTATCCTTTTCCTTTCCTCTGATACATTCCTTTACCTCCTTTGTATCCTTTGCCCTTCATTCCTTTCTTTCCTGTCAGTGCTCCTACATCAACATCCATATCGGCTTGTCCTCGGTAGGGGTTGTCAATCCTACCACTCGGCACAGTCAGGTGTCTACTCTTGATGTAGCTGTAGATGATCTCCAGTGCCTCAGTGAAGGTGTGAATGTTCCTGACATTCAACCTCAAATGCTGCTGAAACGGACCAACAGTCTTCTGCATTAGCAACTTTACCAAGAGGTCATTGTCCAACGGTCTTCCAGTCGTCTTCTCATGCTTATTCTTCAATTCTTCAATAGGAGGATAAACTCACTCAGATCACTCTCCAAGTGGTCATTGTGCAAGCGGAGGCCAATGATCTCATTCAAGAGATTCGTGGATCTCCCTCGCTTTGGCAGTGAAAACTGATTGTGCAGCCTACACCAGATTTCGAATCTATTCTCCGTGTCCTCATTCTGCGAACCCGTGCGGCGCCATCAGTGATTTGCGCCAACATACATGCCAGTTGCCTAGAGAACAGTGAAAGCTCATCATTCTGCGTGCGGTTTTGCCGAACATTGAAAGCTTCACGCAAATCACCAGTGATCGTTCGGTTGGGTCCTTCAACATCGTCCATTAGCAGTTTGGTCAGTGGCTTGTACAATCCTACATGTCGCTTCAGCTGCCACGACCAGCCTTCCCATTTCTCCAGCTCTCCGTGGTACACTGGTGGCGGGAACAGTTTGATTTCACCGCCAGTCCCTCTGGTTCCGGACTCCATTCTCTCTCAGTCCCTGATTCCAGAGCCGAAGCTCACCTACCATGCAAAATTCAACAGTACAATCTAGGCATACCGAGTGAGTAACCAAGATCAATCACTTTCCCCACAGTAGGCATTACTTTGTCACGTCAAGCCAATCTGTCCAGTCTTGAGCCAATGCCATTCGGCATCGTAGCATTCATAAATGCATCATGACCATTAGGTGCATCATTGGGCTCGTGTCATTGAACTCTCTCTCTCTCTCTCTCGCCCGACAATGTATGTGGCCTGCGGAGTCTGTAGCTTAGGTTTTCCAGCGGCTATCAGGACGTCTGCGTTACTCAGCCACATTTCCAATGCCGACGAGAATTCGTGACAGGATGGCACGGCCCTGGCGGCTGCAGCTTTGAATAGCCCAGACCAGCCGGAGTCGAAACAAGGCGGTCCTGGACCGAGGATGTAACCACCGAGTGTTTTTGATGTCCTTTCTGCAAGGTGGTTGGCTCTCTTGGTTTCGTGGCAAGTGAGATCAGGGCCTTGTGCTCTTCGGAGCTCCGGTGCCAGCCCAGTCTGTTGAGCCCCACTCGAGACATCACTTATTCTGGCAAGTGTTGAGCTTGATGGATCTGGACTGGCAGCAGAGGTAGTTCGGAATCTCCGGATGCAGTGTCATTCCGTAGCTTTACAAAAGACTTCCGTGGTTTCAAGCTCTGCGCTGGAGAAATTGCACGGGTTCCATGCTGGTCAGAAGTCGGCGTGCCGAGGGGAAGGGGGAAGAGGAATCTTTTCCAGGTCCTGGCGGCTGGGCCACATGCACCGCGCGGTGCATCTGCCGGGTCACATGGGCGGCCGCCGCAGACGGAGGTGCGACCTGAAAGACTCTGGCTGGTGCCAGTACGCCGTGTGGAGTCGGAAGAGGCAGAAAAGACGCTGTCTGCCCTGCTGCAGCACCTTCGAATCCCCCATGTGACTTGGCGGAGATTCGGTGCTCCGCAGTATCACTTCAAGGCTGCACAAGTTACAGCGGCTACGTTGCGCCGAGGTCGTGGCTTCCCCGGCGGCAGTCCCTGGAGGAATCTACCGCATTCCAGCATTGCCGGCTGTTTGGGGATGATTTGACATGAATGAAGCAAAGTTGAACGATTCTTGTGGCAGGTCTGGTTTCCTGAGCAGAGCGCCGCACTGGAGCTGGAGCGCGGGCAGCACATACTTCACGATAGCAGAGCCGGGTGACAGAAGAGGTCTTGCTGAGAGCCCGGTTTCACAAGGAACAGCTCGGCGACCGTCTCGCGGGAGGTGGGCTCTCCGGGACTGCGCGGCTCAGGCGGGGCTCCTGCGGGCTGGGATTCTCCAGTGCCTGATCCATCAAATGCTCCGCATGTGTATGGGCAGGCAGGCGAGGTGACATGCTGAATGTAAATGAACCCGATCTGGTCTCCAAAGCGACATCGCTCTCAAGCCCCGTCCTCCCTCCTTTGGCTTCGATTGCCCTGTGGTCATGCATTTACTGGGTCTAGGGGGTGGGGGGGGGGTGAGGTACTTGCAACCCGGGTCCAGTTTTGCTTCTCCTTCGAGGGGTAGCTGGATGCCCCCACGTTGCTACCTGATAGAGAGACTGATCATATACGCGCATCCAACCCGGCCAGCATTTCCTCATATTCCGAAACGGTTTCACAACGTTTCGCGCACGTTGCGCTGCCACGCCTTGCGGCCGAAGGCGACGCCAGCTTCGCGAAGCGGGCTTGAAAGTTCTTGCCTTCGGCCACGACCCGAGGTTTGAACGATGCTTTTTGGCAGTGTTGGTTTCTGGCGGCATTTCTCGTGGCGCTTTTGCGGGCCGTAGTTGCCTTTTGAATAGTTTCTGTGCAGACTGGTAGCTCACGCAAGAGCTTCGTGTTCTCACTGAGATCCCTCCGCCTTCCGTGGCGCCTCGCAGCTGCGTCGGCTGCGTGCGGTGGCGGAGGCACCGGGGCCGGGGATGAAATTCAGTGGCCCGAGCCATGCACATCGTCACTGCCCTGAGTCCTTTGGTGGGCATTGGCTGGCAAGTTTAGGGTTTAGCCAGTTTAATTAGGGCTCAGGGTTCCTTCTGGAAGTGCATGCCAGAGCAGTCTGCACAGGTTGTGGCCCCGTCTTGTCCAGAGGCAGGAGGTGATGGAACCGTTGCGAGCCGTAATGTTGAGCAGATGGGAAGAGGTGAGACATCCAAGCGTTCAGTGTTTTTTGTTTGTTCTCTCTCTCTCTCTCTGTTGGTGCGTGGGCGTGTGGTGGTAGTGCTCCTTAGATTATTATGACTTGAATGCACAGCTGCGACGGCATGGGAACCCTTCGTTTGCAACTTTTGCTACCTCGTGCTGAACCGTATGATATCCTTGTGTGACACCTTAGTGAGCGAGCGAGAGGCGTTGGAAAGTTCGCATTGAGTAGCAGGCAGCCGCTTGGCTCCGCAGCGGCGAAGCGGCGCAGGCCAGAGCAGAGGAGCCGCGGCGGGGGCCCGGGCCCTGCAAGGAACGAAAAAGGCAGCCCAAAGCAGATCTCTTGGAATCGCATGCGGAGTCTGCGCAGGACCTGCAGCGCTTGACCAGCTTCCCCACACCAGGCAGGTTTTTGGTGGCATGTTACAGTCTACGAGAGCGTCTCATCGCACTCTTCAGGCAGAACTCACGCGCTGGCACCAGAAGAGGCGTGAGACTTTGGCAGAAGATTCACCTGAAGATCTTCAGCTGTCAGTGTGCCAGATTCTCGGGCCTGAAACTCGAGTGGAATGCATAGGGGGGGCTGCGTTTTGGAGGACACCATCATTCAGTTCTTTTGAGGTGTACAACAGCCAGCAGCCAGCCTCCTTCCGGCGCACTGCCGTGCGCCGGAAGGCCCTCCGGAAGATGAGTCGGCCGCAATAATCGCATTCGCATCCGAAGCCATCCGAAGCCAAATCGTACGGCGTACGGGAGGCGAAGATCCCGCCGTTCTTGCAGCTGAAGATGGGCAGTTCCATCGGACTCGACGCGACGACGGCATGCAGGCACCAGGCTTGCAAGGCAACGCAGGCGCCCCGCAATGCCATGCAACGCGATCATGCCTTGCAACGCCTCGTATCTGACGTTCTGATCATCATTGGCATCGCGATAGGAAGCGCGCCACAACGAGTTGGCCGGTCACGAGCAGCTGTGAGAAGCATTCCAAAAGGTTGCAAGCGTGTTGCGGTATCGGAACGGCATGAGCGTGACAGTTCCATGTACAGTCCCACGAATTGGCGCAGGACACTTTGGTTGAGAAGCTCTTGGCTGCCGCAGGGGGCACGGACGAGCGTTGCCAGGATCTACTGCAGTGGAGGGATGTCAGGTCTCAGCCGTGTCGTTCCGTGTCACATGCAGGTCTTGTCCTCAAGGGAAAGTCGAATAGTTGCAAGGGTGCATGCAGTGTGGGATCTGTGCAGGAGACGGGGCAGCTCCTAGCTGAGCTCACCAATCGGGTCGACGTTCAAGGTTGGCACACGGCTTGCAAGCGCAGCTGTCTTCTGTTCAGACTCCCGTCGTCGAGTCTGAGGGTTGGACAGTCAGCTGCAAGACCCTTTGCATCGCTTCCAAAAGAGAATCCCGATCAGCCTAGTCTCGCGAAGCCACGAAGCCAAGATCTGCTGTTTGCTCCTGTCTTTGTTGGCTCAGCCGCTTCGCGATTCCTGTGCCGTCCGTCCGCGTCCGCCTTTCGTGCCCTTCTGTGCCTTGGCGCGTAACTGGCACTGTCTTTGAGTGGCATGAAGAAAGAGAATTCAAGTCGCTAGAAGCCGTGAGGGAAGGGCAAGCATTCCGTGATACGTCCTTTGGCCGTACATTTGGTCCTGCCGAGGCTTACCCGATTCCACCACCATGGGTGCCGGAGCTTCGTCCGCCACGGAAGCTGCCAAGAATGCCACCGTCGAGGCCGAAACGGAACTGAATACAAGATCGCACGTGGACGTGGATGTCACATGTATTTGTGTGTGTGTGCACTTTATACTCGGCTCCAGGAGCTCAAAGACGCCTTCTCTGCTGCCAGCCCGGAGGAGCAGAAGAAGCTGGCCGATGCCCTGAAGGCGCTGGAAGGCTCGGCCCTTTCTCTCCTCTCCGCACAGCATCGCAGAGCATTGTCCTGCTTGCGTTTTGTCAGGTGGTGCCGCTGGCGCCTGCCCCGGTCCCGTGGACTGCTCCGCCCCTCGGCAAGCACCGAGGCTGTGCATTGCTTGGGCGCCCAAAGGGCGACCTTCAGCCTTCATGCGAGCGCTTTTTCTGCTGAGGCCGTTAAGGTGGTGGCCAAGGACTACAAGGCCCGCGGAGCCACGGAGCTTATTCGAGCTTCCGGCTTCCGCAAGACGGGTACCCCACACTTCTCTCACATCCTCGCTTTGTCCAGGGATTGCTGGCGCAGCCTGCAGAGCCCAAGTTCAAGGGAGCCCTGTGCCAGTCCCTGGGACTTTCAGCTCGGGCATTTTGCATAGCATGCGATACCTGTATACACTGTCAGAAAGCAGAAAGTTCCACTGCAAGGCTACTGCTCAGGCTTTTGCTTATCTGCCTTGACTCTGGCTCTAGACCAGAATGTGCATGCCCGATAGGGGCGGATCCTTCCAGGATCTACGTCCGAGATGCACCTTACGGCGGGTCTGACAAGAGCAACAACGGCCATCGCGCCTGGGCATGTCGTTCAGATTAAGTTCTTCGGCTTGTGGTGTCTCCAGAGAGCTAGGGGTGAAATGGGACAACGGCATGCCTTAAGTTAAGATCCGACTCCACAGGCTACGACTCCATCCCTTTCGCCAACGGCATGATCACATCTGGGATGAGCTGCCAGCACACGACTCAGATTACAACTGGGACAGTGAAGAACGGTACGGATGATCAAGCAGGCTTCACCTTGTGAACCTGCAGACCTGAATGCTTCGCGGCTGACTGCTCAGCGGACCGAGGTTGATCCACTACACTCACGAGGAACACGACAAGTTCTTCGAGGTGTGCAAGCAATTCAACTTCATCATCGCCCGGCCCGCAGAGAGACATCCACGCAAGTAAGCAATCAGCCGCTGCAATTCAATGTTATAGTCTGCTTTTGGTGTTGATGCTGTGCTTAATGTTAACAATCTTATCAGTGTTGTTACTCGTATCATTTTCCAGCTATGACGAATATCATGACTGCTACTATGCCTATAAGCTTGTTACTAGCCCTAAGGGTTGTGGTTGCCATGACCAGCTATCAGTTGAAAATACAACCGCTACTGCCATTGCAAAAACTATTATCATAGTGACAAAGCTGCTGCTGCTGCACTGCCACCACTGCCACAACCACTACCACTGCCACTGCCCCGCCGCCGACTGCCACTGCCGCTGCCACTGCAACGACAACCACAATAACAACTAGCGCTGCTAGCGCTACTGCTACTGCTCCTGCTCCTGCTCCCGCTGCCACTGCCACTGGCGCTGCTCCTGCTCCTGCTCCTGCTCCTGCTCCTGCTCCTGCTCCGCTGCTGCTACTGCTACTGCTACTGCTCCTGCTCCTGCTGCTGCTGCTGCTACTGCTACTGCTACTGCTACTGCTACTGCTACTGCTACTGCTACTGCTACTACTACGACGGCGACGAGGCCGACGACCAGGGCGACGACGACTACTACTGCTAGCGCTGGTAGTAGTAGTAGTAGTAGTAGTAGTAGTAGTCGTGGTGGTGGTAGTAGTAGTAGTAGGAAGTAGTAGTAGTAGCAGTAGTAGTAGTAGTAGTAGCAGTAGTAGTAGAAGTAGTAGTAGTAATAGTAGTAGGGTAGCAGTAGTAGTAGTAGTAGTAGTAGTAGTAGTAGTAGTAGTAGTAGTAGTAGTAGTAGTAGTAGTAGTACGGCATCCCCGCCCGGTGCGACGCCCAGACCTCTAATTTTTTGGACTTGTTGTGGTCGGAAATGCTGTGTTTTACAGCACTTTTTTTCCGTAGTTATCGAAAGTGGCAACTGTTCCTGGTTCCGGGTGTATTTTTTGTAGCTTTTCGAACATTGTTCATCAATCTCGCACCCAAAAATGCTGGTATTTACAGCACTTGTTTTTCTGAATTTCTTGATTTTTTGTTGTTTTTTGAAGTCTGGATTTTCATGCCCAAAACCTAGCGATCAGAATGAAGGTTTTTTTGGCCTAATTTTGATCATGATGTTCATCCACATCGTTGGAAAAGAGAGCATCCATGTCCAAAACCTAATGACGTCCATGGTCTAGTGCGTTTCAGAAAAGAGAGCATCCAGGTCCAAAACCTAATGACGTCCATGGTCTAGTGCGTTTCAGAAAAGAGAGCATCCAGGTCCAAAACCTAATGACGTCCATGATCTAGTGCGTTTCAGAAAAGAGAGCATCCATGTCCAAAACATAATGACGTCCATGATCTAGTGCGTTTCAGAAAAGAGAGCATCCATGTCCAAAACCTAATGACGTCCATGGTCTAGTGCGTTTCAGAAAAAAGAGCATCCATGTCCAAAACCTAATGACNCCATGGTCTAGTGCGTTTCAGAAAAGAGAGCATCCATGTCCAAAACCTAATGACGTCCATGGTCTAGTGCGTTTCAGAAAAGAGAGCATCCATGTCCAAAACCTAAAAAGAAAACTTCAGGAAAACCTCAGTTCTGGGGCTTATCGGTCGTCGGTCCATCATAGAAAGGACACTGCGAGCTGTCTTTTCTATGTCCCACCTGCTGACAATTGCTGCAGCGGTGTGGACGATCCTTGTCTNACGCCGCATCTTGGACCGCGACAGCTCTCATTGAACATGTTCAACATCCACGAACTGAGCGACCGGCGTCGCACCAGGGGGGGATACCGTAGTAGTAGTAGTAGTAGTAGTAGTAGTAGCAGCAGTAGTAGTGAACAGCAGTAGTAGTAAAACACTCCGGCTCAGCTGTGTCCCAGCAGCGGGACTCGTATTTGTGGAGGTGGTAGCATCTATGTCATGGAGCGGCTCCGAAACGTGATGATCACATTCCTTGTGCAGCTAGCCACGCTAACGCTACTGTCGACGCTCGCCGGCTGGGAGCCTCTAGGCCCCGACAAACGGCGCACGGGTCTAACAACTGCCTGCGCCCCTGGCCTGCCAACGCGTCAGTCTCTGTGCCCGACAGCCATACCAGCACAGACTCCTGTGACCAGAGAACAGCTGCTTCTGCCTTCGTGCCACTGTCTGTGGGCACGGGGCGCCAGCCCCGTTGCAGGCGCATGTCTACCAGCAGCCAGGAGTTGGCGCAACTTTCCCCGCAACTGGCGCAAGCAAGACATGGATACCACCGCATTCCTCCTGGGTGCGCGCCGTCAGGCCGCCCCATTGAGCGAACAGTGCCGCACCTCCTTATAGATAGCCGGCCCGGTCCCAAGTCCGGGGTGGGATGCCGACTGACGACTCTATTTACATTGCTACATTGTCAGGTGTCCCGCAGTGTGAGGGTTCCAGCTCTTTCCGTTGGAGCTGGGGAAGGCAACTCCCTTGCCTATCAGCGACGACTTCAGGTGCCGAAGCTAAACGGAATTCAGCTCACAGATGGGAAGCAGGAACCTACTCACAAGTGGAATCGATGTGCCAAGAGATCTTTTATGCGAGCTTGCAATAGAGCTATTCGACATGGACAAGCTCAACCCTTGTACCTGTGCACCTTTCGTTTCCTTGAGATACCCGAGGAGTGTTTAGCTGCAGATCATCGCTGCCTTGCCTGGTCCCGAATGCTGACCGAATGCTGGCGTCGGCAACCTACCCCATCCTTGGATG
Source organism: Symbiodinium sp. clade A Y106 (assembly GCA_003297005.1). NCBI lineage: Eukaryota > Dinophyceae > Suessiales > Symbiodiniaceae > Symbiodinium > Symbiodinium sp. clade A. The sequence continues at coordinate 62,987 of BGNK01000117.1, read as the reverse complement.
GGATGGCCCGCACCGGGCCCCAGCCCCACGTATGCTTCGAGATGTGGTTTGGATGTACTTCCAGGTCACAGCTAGTATGTGCGAGAAAGCTGTGTTCTGGCGATGCTCTGCCGCCAGACCTCCCTTGGGTACTGACAGACAACAATCGCAGTATACACGGTTCTCAATGTGCCCTCCTGGGGCCACTCACAGTTCGCAGGACTACACCTTTGTACAGCGAAAAACGTCCTTGCTTTGGACTTTAATCAGATTTTGCACACTATTGATTGAGTGAGTGGGTGCACTGTTGGTCTCCCTGGCGGCCATCATTTTGGCCAACACCCAGTACAGCGAGGTGTCAGCAGGACAATGTGCCAATGTGCCTGCTGGTGGTGGTCTACACGCCCAAAGCGTGTGTGCCAGTGGAGTCTCGGCCGCAGCTACTTGAAGTTTTTGCACCATTCTCTTGACAAGTTGAGTAGGTCGCAAGTTTGCAGCTATTCGTAGCGGGACTTGCCCATGTGGTTCTAGTGCTCTTGAAGCACCGGTGCAATGCACTGCCATGTACCTGACGCCAAGCTGNTGAGTAGGTCGCAAGTTTGCAGCTATTCGTAGCGGGACTTGCCCATGTGGTTCTAGTGCTCTTGAAGCACCGGTGCAATGCACTGCCATGTACCTGACGCCAAGCTGAGCGACCGGCTGCGATTGGAATGAAAAAATGAACAGTAGTAGAAGTAGTAGTAGTAGTAGTAGTACTACTACTACTACCCTAGTGCTTGCGTGGATGATGACTAGCACCTTTATTTGAGCTGTGACTTTCGAAGGTCCGTTGCAACCCTGGCCAGATCAAGGCTCGTTCCTTTCTCGCTGCAAGGTGTTGGCGTTGGGTTTTGGGGAGGTGTCGGACTCAGGTTGAGAACTCTTTGCATCATTGTGTTTGGTTGAGGTTTTGGGTGCAGGGTCACGACGTCGTTTCGCGTTGGGTTTTGACTTGGGGTTCAAGGGTCTAGATTCTTGCTCCTGCCGCCAGGCAGATGGCGGTGATCAGCAGAAGTTCGATGACCCTTGGCCGAGATACAATCATGCAAGAAAAGACCCCAGACTGTGCAAGAGCACCGAGCATTCCAGCAGTGCAGATCCATTAACCCGAGGATGGTATGCGTGGCTTGCGTGGCATGGGCATCCAGGAGTCTGGCCTGAACTGGGGAAAGATGCGGTTGGGAAAGCTGATAGTTCCCGGCCATCTTGTGGTGGTTTGTACTGCTGCTTCATGATCGAGTATGATAGAAAATCGAAGGAGGCTTCTGCAGAGACTTGCTGCAGCACTGCAAGCATTGCCGGTCGAGGTGTGGCCTAGCCCGGACGTCATGGAGAAGATGGGAGCTAAGGATGCTTTGTGCAAGGCCGGTTTCGGTTTCTTCGCCACGTAGCCATCAATCTCAGAAGCGACCGTGGCCAGGTGGCAACCCTCAACATCGGCCTGCCAGACACATTGGCGTCTGATGCTCAGGGATTGCCACTTTTTTGTAGGATGTCAGCATTTTCATTCAGAAGCTTCTTTGTTGCTTGGGCTGCAGCATGTGGTACGTTTCTCTTGTGAAGACAAGTCATCTCTGATCGCACGCAGTCGTCAGCAAGTTTCCTTCCGACATGCTGGCCCTGGGGCAGGCGTGTGGAGCTAGAGAAGCTCTGCATAGCTCTGCTGCAGATGCCCATGTTGCACAGCGCCGCTGTCGAGGTATTACTCCCCGGAGGAATTCGGTGCTGGCTTCAAGAAGACGATGGCCTTCCAGCCTCGAGTGGCTCAGCAAAGCCGAGCTTCTGCTTGCACATTTTATGGACCTCCTCCGCTTTGAGGTCATTAAGCAAAACCGTGGCTCCAGCGGGGAAGGCCTATCGCGGTTTCGGGCTGCTTGCAACGCTGGTCATATCGTGGATGGAGATCTGTTGGTCGAAGTGTAACATCTCAGATCTGGGAGAAATCAGGGTCGAAGGTCCCTCATGAACGCATTGAGGCTTTTGGTTGATTACTGGATCTGGCTGCAAGGTGCTTAATGCACCTGCTGTGGTTGTTGATCGTGCTTGGGGCTTTGTGCCTTCCGGCCGTCCATCCGTCGAATTCCATCTTTCGAACTGTTCTCACGCCATCCTCTCCCCTAGCGGAATTTGCCTTTCGATTGCAACAGGCATCTGGATCATCAAGCTTAAGGAGGGCCGCCAAGCTGCACACACCTAGGGCCTCGGGGATTTCGCGCAGAGGAGATCAGCGAACTTTCCCACATGGGCTTCAGGGCTCGGGCTTGCTTTGAGCTGTCCTGCAAATTTCAGTTTCTCATTGCGATCAATGCGACGACATAGCACCGGCACTGGCCATTTCACTCAGGCAACTACTGCAAGGAGTGCCTTGGCCCACACGGCTGAGAACATCTCGCACAGATTGGCACATCATAGCATGGAGTCACGGGGTGTGGACTTGGCACGTGCTGACTTTTTGATTTTAGGCATGGCAGAGTGCAAACAGCAGTGCCGTCTCCGATAGCCTTGAGCAGAGCCTGTTCAGAAATTGCTTTTCCGCAGCGAAGGTATGGTGAGCGCCTCTGCGAAGATTCCGAAGTCCTGTCCCTCATGGAGGCACGTGCACCTGCGGGCTTAGGGAATCTGCTGGGAAGCCACGGAAGTAGTGCTGGCCGCTGGTCTTCGAGGCCAACGACAACCATGAAGAAGAGCACACCGTGGCAGAGTTCATCGAATTTTGCGTCAGCGGCCGCAGCGTGGACTCCTCAAGCTTCTTTCGTATGTTGAGAATCTGAAGACTGCGATGACCAAGGACAAATCCGGAGAGTGGACGTCCAAGGGCGTGGGAAAGTACCTGGAGGCTTCCATCTTTCGTGCTAACGGTCGGCCGTTCCACAGCCTTCTGTGTGGTACCTAGTGACTAGGGAAACATTCTCCTTGCCTCGGAAGCGAACTGTCCTTTCGCCCCGCACGCAGGGTGGCAAGGCCGCTGGTGGCCAGCTTGCCGCCTGCTCAGCTGTAGCAGTCCGTCATCATCCGTCATCCAGCAGTGCTTTGTGGCTTTCGTGCCAGGTCGACCAGCGCTTCTGCCCACGCATTGTCGAGGGGGAGCTCCGACACTTAGCCGCAAGAAGTTACGAGGGCTGCCAACCAAGTTAAGGGTTTCCGCTGGTAACTGCCGCACGAAGTATTTGAATGAGGTTACAACCTGATCGTCGACGCTCTGGTTGGAATCATCCACAAGAAGCCGAAGGCCCCTTTGCTCGAGAGCTCGCTGAAACACATGCCGATGAATTTTCCTTTCCAAGGAAGGTGGGATCTCCGCTGTTGGCGGAACCGGTTCGGCCGGGGCCTCGTAGAGTCCCAGCTGAGCGTCGCAAAGCCTTCCAACGCTCAGATCTACACCTACTACGGACCCGAGGAGGCGACGCTACGGTAGATGCTCGTAAGGTGCATCTAGGAACGCCCACCAGGCAGCAGGATCCCGAACTGTGTGCAGGGAGTTATCGGCCAGAAAACCATGGGAATCTCAAGCCCTAGCAGATCCTAGCAGCCCTAGCATGCGTCTCCATCAGGCACAGTTCAAGAACCTGACCACCAACTTCCTGGAGAAGGAGGGGCACTTAGCCATGGCTGCGCCTCTGCACAGGGCAGCACATCCCAGAAGTGACGAAGTAAACCGTAAAACGGTGTCTGTCTGTGTGTGTGTGTTTGTTGGTTCCGTTTTGGGGCAGTTCTAGAACCTCTTTCTCACAGCCCCTTTTGCCGCTCTGATGCGGTGTTCCTGTCGGTGCCCAACTCGGAGGATCTGCCGCTGGTGATGCCGGCCCTGGACCTCCCGGATGAGCCGGTACCCCTCTGGTGGACCACGGACTTCATCTTGGCTTCCCCCGAGGGCACGCCCAAGGAGGAGGAGAAGTGGATCGTCGGCGAGTTCAACTGTTGCTCGTTATGCATTCGTGCTCTCATGTGGGCTCAGGTGACAGGCTGCCGAGGTCTCCCTTCTTGTTCCCTGTCTCTCGCTGAGGCTCCTGCGTCGGCATCAGTCGATGCCTGGCGGCCTACTGCAAGGATCGCTTCTGCTGGCCTCCGGAAAGTTTGAACTCCTCTCATCCGCATAAGCTTGGTGCCAGGTGTAGCTGTTCGGTCGTGACCGCCCCTGCTGGTGGCTCAAGCACATCTCCAGTTTCAAGCACATCTCCAGTTTTGGGGACAAACCTGTTGCACACAAGTTCCATCATGCACCCGTCGCTTGGATTGCGTAGCTGATACCTGATACTTTCCCGAACAGAGCAGCATGTGCATGGTTAGCGATGTTTGGCCCACGATGCCAAGTGCCACCGCCGTCAGCCTCCCGGCACCCTTCTGCGCGAAGACTGGGGCCCTTGCCGCTTTTATGCGACTCGGCTTGCAACACGACCTGAAACCCCGAGAGCCTAAGCCCTTTCTTGGCGGATCGGATCCTCAGCTCCCAGCTGAGCTGAGGGCGCCTTGCGGTCCTTGCGGTCCTCGTCGCAGCACTCCTGGAGACGGCCCTCGGTGCGGTGAGAAGCCTGTCCTGGGCAAGCCCAATCTGGAGGAGTGCAGTCGGTGCAGTTGCGAAGTCTCTTTTCACCTGCCTGATGGTCTGCCTTTGAAGCGAAACCCTGCAGGGGTAGCGGGGCGAGCGACTCCGCAGTGCTCCTGAACTCAACGTGCTCTTGCCTGACTTGAAGCAGAGCGTAAGGCGTCGCCAGCGAAGATCGCATATTGCAGACAGCCTGGTCTGCAGGTACTCCAATGCCTTGGGCAGCTGCCAGGCAAGGATGCACCTGCAACATGATACTTCTACTTGTAGGATGCCCCCACAACTGTATGACGGAACTGTACTTTCCAGAAAGGTGGTCGTGTGGCCGGATGGGCGAATGGAGTTTGAGCTACATGGTTTCGGCACTGCTGACACCACGGGCAAGATGCTTCTGAAGCTGCATGAGATTTTGGATCTAGGACGAGAATCCCCGTTGAATCTATCTTGCCGAGGCTGCGAGACTGTCGGGCTGCGTTGAAGCGAATCGATGACTCGGTCAACTGTACCACGGATCTGTGTACTGCTGCAGAAGCACACGTCACGCCGCTTTTATATCGCTGACAAAGGCACAGCGCTGGTTGACATGAGGATGGGCTTGGGTTGTTCACCCCTAGCAGCTCCACCGCCGCACTGTACACGCCATTGTCGTCAGCACGCGCCGTGTTGCGAACATTGTGACTGCAAGCCCCCGGCCGCCAAGGTGCCGGTGATCTCTCGTTTCATGCGGGACGAGGGTCCAAGAATTCAGTACTCAGCAATACTTGGGCCCAGCCACTCGGAGCTGTGAGGCATGGACGTGGAAACTGTCGGGCGGCAAATGCATATTCTGATGCTCCTTCCAGCAAAGGACCACTCATGGCACTGGCCCAGACCATTGCAACTGCGGCGGCTCGGTTCAGAAAAGTGTGTGACGCTGGGAGTCAGGACCTCTAGTGTTCTACTGCTTTACAGAGGTGCATCAGACGGGCGTCGCCTTCTTCATACACCGGCATGATGCAGAAAAATGGTGCCAGATCCCCATGCGGTAAGGACGTCTCGACTGCTCTGACTGAGATGTCCACTAGGGCGAGCGCAGGCAGCAGAGGCCGGCAGGAACACTCTTGCTCCTCGCTGCTGTGCCTTGCACAGACTACTTTGCAGAGCAATTTTCAGTCCCTCCTCAAAGTACAGGAGGCGACCCTCGCAGTCCCAAAGAGTTCGCAACAAATTGTGGAGCTGCGCTTGCCTGTCTTTTGCCGTTTGCATGTAAATGATCGGGTCTCTGTTGATGGTGGGTGTGCCCGGAGGATGACACGCCAAATGCGTGCTATGACGACATCACTGCGGAGGACAAGGCAGAGGCTGACAAGTTGCGGCCTCAGAATTAGGAGGCAGATGCACCGGGACGGCTTGCAGCAGCCTTCACACTATCTCACCACGCTCGTTGCCATTGCATCGGATCATCTGCTACACCATACACGATTCAGCGGTCGGACGTGCGAAGGTATGGCAAGCTTATGGGGGAGAAGGCGGTCCGTTCTTGACCTGAGCAAGATGTTGCAAAGCATCGTCTGGATATCGTGAGACAGCCTGCAAGCTGTGGCGTAACTTGAGTTTTGTTGCACCGACTGGTACTACAGATGAAGACACTATGCCATGCCCTTTCATGCAGTGGTGTCAGCTTGGTAACAGTCTTTACAATGTTGCTTCCAAAGTCTTCCGCGGTCGCATGATGTTCTGGTACTGTTGGGAACAGAAGAATCAACGCCAATGCTCATGAGAATGATAGAGCCCTAGAATCAATATCACTAAGATCGGAGGTAAACGGTGGTGATATTCGCAGAAACACCACCAACAATGGCTCACGATCGCAACATGGTACGAGTTTTAGAGTCTGTCTGTTTCCTTCCATGTCAGGCCCTGGCCATCCTCTCGAAGTGAAACCGCAGATCGCAGGGAGCCCAGTACCGTAGTTATAGTTGCTTTACAGAGCCCGGTCGTTGCTTGTGATCTACATGCCATACACTTCATGGCACTTCTCCACGGCCGGTTCATATCATATCGTCCTGCTAGAAACAGCAGTTAGAAGCCGCTCCCAGGCGGCACTGATTTGACAGCGCCTCGGATGAATACAGGCTTCTCAAGAGGAGGTTCGGAAATCAAGTCTGGCAGCTGTCACTTCCTGGCCGGGCTTGGCTTGACTTCTAGCTCTGGTACACGGCCCTGTCTGCAGAGGCCGGGTGTCGCAGAAAATTGGCATGCTCGAGCTGCAAGTGCTCGCTGATTCTGCGTAATACCTCTTCTGAGTCCGAGGGACAGTTCTGCTCTGGCACATCGAACACCCTTCGGCAGGTATCTGTCTAAGTCTGGGGCTAGACGGCCGGACTGGCCAGACAACAAATAGAATTAGAAGTGTCTCAAGAAGCATGTGAAATATGTACTTAGCAGAGCACCTCCTATGCACTTGCATGCCCCAACCGGCGAATCAGAGAAGCAGATCCGAGTCCTAGCCAGCTCCACAAGTACAGGTACTAGCTTCCTTCTTTCCACTTCTTTCCCACTTTCGCTTCAAAGCTTTTGGCACTTTCAGCACTTGTCCCTCGGACCCTTCAAAATCTCTTCCCTCTTGTCTTGTCTGGCGGCGTTTTGCAGAGAGCTTCCTAGGGAAGCCCGCCATGAGCCCTCAAAAGGGGGAGAGCTCTGAGTTCTCATGTCGACTGCACGAATGCCTGCAGCTCTCGCAGTCGCATCATTCCATGTGAGCCTTGCGTAGGGGGCTCCGCAGGCTGCTTAATGCGTCTTGCGCAGCCCTCTTGCCGTCCATCCACTTGTTTATTCTTTCTCGGACTGTCTCGACATACTTCGCAATGCTTGACCGGTCAGGTTTAAACTTGCAAGGACGGACGATTTTCTCTCGCTTGGCCACAGACTAGGTGTGACTTCGGGCTGATGTCCAGGATTGCCGGCGGTCGTTGAGGCACTGTTTGTGCCTCCGGCTGTGGCCTCTTCTGAGCGTGTCAGCAGCCGAATGCTGGACCCATCAAGGCCTAACGCCCTGAGGGACTGACCGCAGAATCAGTTTGAACGCTGTGAGTTGACTCTGCTAGCATCATGCGATGATTTCGGGGATCTCAAAGTCGCAGCTTGTGGACACATCGTGCTACCTTGGACGTAGGGTGCTCACGGTGCTCCTTTGACACAGGCTTCGGATCCAGTCAAACTGGCTTTAAATCTCCAGTGGCATGAAAAAACCCACGCGTGCCAGACTGGCGCCGCTGACGGCGTTCATGCTGGATCCACTGATCTATCTCCTTGACAGGCCAAGAGATGATGAGCGCCCGTGCAACCGATCAGAAGGAGGTTCGGAGAGATGTTTTCTGGAGGGGCAGATAGGCAGATGGCAAGGTGCAGACATCAGAAAGGCAAACAAGCGGATGCCACCCTGCTTCGACCGTAGCCGTGGGGCACGAGCTTGATCTCGATTCAGGGTCCCAGGCTGTCATGGAGGCCGCGACGAAGTCGCTGACGACCTCCGTTGGTTTCACAGGAGTCTGGGAGTGCCTTCGGGGCTGGTGGACGCGGTCGAGCGAGAAGGACCTTCGAGAGGCAGAGGCCGCGCTTCTTAGAAGGGCGGTGTCCTCGAAGGTGAAGGTCACGGAGGTTCCAATCTCCGACGAGCATACAGTGCATACGCTCTCTGTCTCGCAAGGGGCGAGGACGAGCGGGCTGGCGCCTGTGGTTCTAATCCACGGCTACTTTATGGGCTCAGGTTCATGGGCTCACAGCTTGGATGCCCTAGCCTCCACTGGCAGACATGTCTACTCCATTGACTGGCCGGGATGGGGCCTCTCCTCGAAGCCTGACTTTCCCACGGGTGAGGCAGGCATCATCTCGTTTCGTACTTGTGTTGGCTTCGAATACATGTTCCTTTTTCGGACCCCTCAGGGCACCCGCGTGTGCGAGCAGTTCTTCGTGGAGGGCATCGAACGCTGGCGGCGGTCTGTTGGCTTGGAGCGCGTGGTCCTGCTGGGCCACAGCTTTGGAGGCTACTTCGCTGCCTGCTATGCCTCCCGGCTGCATTACTGGCTCCACTGAACTCCATGATACCAAGAATAACCAAGGTCGGCTCAACTTTTTGTGTCAGTGTGGGCAGTGCATGGCGAGCGCCGTGCTAAGGCCATGAAGCATCCCGAGAACGTGGAGGCGCTGATTCTAGCAAGCCCTGTCGGCATGGGTGAGAAGAGAGCCTTGGACTTCTTGGACTCTCCCGCAGCTCCCGTCGCAGCTTCGAAGCCTCGCAGCGCCCGAAGTTAAAGCCTCAGGAGGCGAGCAAGGGCTGCTGAACCCTGAGAGACTTCAGTCGTTGCCTTGGTGGCAAAGGCTGGATTGGGGAGCCATGGTATCCTGAGTAGTCTGCTTGTCTGCTTGCGAGCATACACGGTAAGTTGATCCCGCGGATTGAGTGACACTCTTGCGGACCATGTACCTTGGAGTTGTAAAGGCGATCGAGGCATCACGAAGCCCCTGGCAAGGACCCTCATCAGAACGGCCCATGACATGTGGTCGGGAGGCGCGATTGTCTTGGATCTGATACTGCAAGACTTGTGGAACATGCGTATGGGGTCGAAGGCTGGACTCCCATGGACATCGTGCGCCTCTTGACGGAATCGGAGAAAGCTCAGAAGCCGACCCCGAGCCACCGCTCTGCGACTTCAGCACACTGAGGCGGTCTGGGCCCGGCAGGGCTATGGTTGGCACGTTGGTATATGGATCGCCGCTTCCGCCTGCCTCGTGAGCTTGGGACCATGGAGGCACCAAGAGAGAACTGCAAGGGTCACCTGCATAGGAGTTCTTGGGGCCGAAATGCTTGCTCGTCAAGGTGTCCAACAGTCGTGTCTGCTCCAACTTTGGTTTGTCAGAGTGGATGTCTGTCGTTTCAACGTGATGTTGTTTACCGAATCTTGACTGCAACAGGCTGACAAAGACGAAACCGCCGCCTACATCCATCAACTGGACGCCTGGTATCAGTTTCAATGTGAAGCACTCGGCAAGCCTTGCCTATTCACAATCCCCTTAACGGGCGAGAGCACAAGTTCTGGGATTTGCAGAGGGTTGTCGTAGAGTCTGAAGCGAAGCCTGCTACTTGCAAACTTGCTCAGTCACCATTCATCTTGAACCTCCGCAGGCCTGTTGCATTTTGCGCTTGGTGTTCCATCTGATCTTTAGAATGCATTGCATCGTGTTGTACACCTCGCCTAGGTCTCTACGCCGCCGCAATGTTATATAATACTCTAACCTCTGAACCCTGGTATTCTTTATACATCGTATGTGTGGGACTGCCTTGAGACTTCCAAAGCAACAGTAGTGTTCCAACTGTAGCAAGGCGGAAAATGGAAGCGCAGACTGCTACGCTTCATCACCTGCTTCCTGAATATGCATGAATCAGGAACTCCCACTCCAGGTCAAGACTAATGCTTTTTGCACCCTGCTGGTATGGCCGGCCGGTCTCTTCTAACGTGCGATCCTCCGAGCCGCACAGATGTCATTTCGATTCCAAGTGGAAGTTCCCAACAACGACGAAGTGCATTGGGGGCACTTAGAACAGCACCGCAATTTTCCCGCAAAAGCGCTTCTTCCCAGACAGAACAGCAATCCCGACGCCCTAGACAAGCTTAGGCGTCCCGAAGCTTCGAAGTAATGAACGATAGGTCCGAGAGTTTCGGCTGTTGAACAAGCTAGCAGCCCCAGGCAGCTCGGCCGGCTGGGTCGGAGCGCTGTCTCGGGGAACTGCTTTCCTTTGGTGCTTGGGCGAAGGCCAGAGGGGATGTTCTTCTCTGAATCATGCTTTTACCATGTGCTTCTATACTTCTGTTTCAGTCTTCGGAGGGAGGAGGCGGTGAGGGTCAGGGGCAGAGAGACGGCTGGGGGGATCTCTTGGAAGCAGTTTCAGTCTTCCCTGCAGGAGCCCATCGGTCCCCGACTGGCACAGCGCTGGAAGGCTGACTTTATGTCTTGGTCAAGTAGCATCAATCCAGCGATTACAGTCTAACATATGTGTTGTATGTGCTCGACATGTGGGTGAACGCAAGTAAGAAAATGTAAGACTCATTCAAGACAAGGTGTGAGTTCTTTGTCGAACCATTGATCTGATGGATGTCCGATGTAGATACACCGCATGTACTGTACCACGCCAGCGGATGATGCAGTGTGACGCTCCGAGCGCAGACACGGGTTGTCTGAACACGCAGCAGGTTTCCTTCTTCAGAATTACTAGTCTCAGTTGGCACCCTGTGCTGCGCTGCAGCTGCAACAAACCGCAGCTGCAGGAGTTGGGAAGCCGAGCGCCACCAGTCACTCTGCTATACGGCCACTCGTGTTGCAATGGCATGCGATGTGGAGTGCCTGCGGCCTGCAGCTGCGTGCTGACCTCCGTTTGGGCTAAGGCGAGTCTGATTGGATGGATGCGGGAGCAGGCACGAGATTACCGCGAGGAGCCTATACTTTTCGGTACCGAGTCACTGGTCGAAGTCTTGGAAGGTGTGGAGTTGGCACGCGAGCTCGCCAGAATTCGGCATCCTGCACCGGAAGTGCAGCTCGCCCAAGCTGAGGGCAGAGTGTGACTTGCGCTTCTGAGCTGTGCGAGTCGGAGCACTGAGTGTGACTTGTGAAAAGGATCATGGTTGAGGGTGCCGGCCACCAGCTCTTCCTTGATAACCCTGTGGCCGGGCCGAAGATTCCGAGGGCTCCGGGGTCCCAATGGATGTGAGTCTCATCCTGAGACGGGTCCACCCGAGGCCGCCTTCAATGCCGCCTGCTATCGTGCGACTCGGCTGCAGATCTTCCTCTCCACGTCACCAAAGAGCGGAACTTCCATGGACGGAGGGACACAATCGGGGACCCTGTGACATGAGACTCGCGAGATTCGGGTTTAGGGATTTTGGGGTTTATGGTTTTGGGACTATGCTTGGGTTTTAAATTAGGGTTTAGGGGTTTTTAGAGTTTAGGGTGAGTGACACTTGTGTCTGCCTGACATGTGCATCTTCGCAGCTTCGAGCGAGTTGGTCCCCCTGTAGCCCAACGCGTGCGAACTTTGCAATCGGTGCTGGGATGAGCTGAGTTGGCCGCTCGTGTGATGTATGCATGGTTTCAGTATTGCATACGCGCACATCGATGGACTGATCATGAGTGACCTACATGTTTTCGCAATTCAGCACAGGGTATAATTTGTACCTACGCTTGCCGCCCTCCCACATGCAAAAAATCCGGCAGAGTTTTGTTGAAGTGCCCACCCCGAGGCCCATCACATCCCGCAGAGTATACTGGGAGTGCCAACTTCCGCAACCCATAGAAATTCCCGGTGGGCATCCCTGGAGTGCCCAACCCAGAGCAGCACACAGAGTATCCGCACAAAGCAAACCTGAAGTGCCTACCCCGAGACTATCCCGCAGCTCTATTTTAAAAGAGAATGTGCACCGCAGTCTTTGGGACGCGTGGATGCGTTGATGCATGCATGCATACATGGATGAATAGATGACTAGATGAATGGATGCAGGAATAGATTGGGTAGATAGGTAGATAGATAGCAAAGCAGATTTCCAGATTTTCAGTGGCCAAGTTTCCAGATTCCATACTTCCAGATTTGCGCACAGACTGAGCTTCCATATTTTAGATTTTCAAGTTTACTGGACCTAGGTTCCCAGATTCCGGGAAATCCCTAATCTGGAAACTTGCGGCACTCAACTCTGGAAATCTGACAACCCTGGCCCAGCAAATCCGGAAATCTGGATTCGGTAAGCCTTTCCCCAAGCCAAATACAAGCCTTAAGCACTTCTGCCGCAATCAAATTTTGCAATCTTGAAGCACCGATAATCGATATAAAGGCGCAACAGAAGAGCGCATGTGCGAGGCATTCATGACCCTACAGTATGTGTTCTCCATATCTGCTGTGAGGATGTTCTGGTTCGAATCTCGCATGCCGTATTTGACTATAGACTATAGCTTCGTTTCATCACACACGAACTAAGCAGGCCCCAGCATCTTCATTTTTCTTGCTGCTCCTGACTGGACGTATTAATAATGAGGCACAGCTTATCGCGCTCGCCTCCAGCATAGCCCATACTAAGAGTAGCCTGTCCACTTTGTGATTGCAAGTCGGCATTAGATAGAAAATGGCGCATGTCCCTGCGTACATTTTGCGAAGTCTTGTTGATTTGCCAAGCAGGAGCATGTGCAGTTTGAGTATCGTTGTGTCCCTCGACCTGATGCAGCCTGAGGCTTTGGGTTCAGGCCTACCATCAGTCGCCGGATTCTATCGGCAGCTCTTTCAGATGGCAAAGCGTTGAAAAGCGAGTGCGGCCGAAATGCCGGAGCACAGCCGAGCCGCGGTAGCACTCAATCTTCGACCTGTGCTGCACGCAGCGGAGGCTTCGGAGACTCTTCGGGAGCTCATGCAGCACGTGGAGGCTCTTCAGGCCCAGGCTCGCGGAAATCAGCTCACGCAACATCCGGTGCGGCTGACAGCGCACCAGCGCGCCAGGAATCTGCGCAGCTGCAGGTTCGGGTGCAGTCCCGCAGCTTGCAAGTCAGTTTGAAGTTGCCGGCACGGATCGGCAAACTGGGCAATACCGAAGACCGAAGACCGATTAGTCGTCACTCCAGAGGTTGCAAAATACGGTATACCGGTATTGCAGAGCCAGGGGCCGTCGGTCGGCGGTGGAGTCTTTCCGGAATCCCCCGCAGGAGCTCCGCGAGGCTCGCGGCGACAGCGCCCGGAGCTCTGAGGCCGGCCGCCGTGGGTTTGGAGCCTCGTGGGATCTGTGCTTCTACCGCTTTTTTTGGTAACAAAGGGGGCGCGGCTTTGGGCATTGGGGCCTGCCGGGCCTCCGTAGCTCATTTTTCCCTTATCTTTTGGCTGCTTGATGTAGACCTGTAAAGACAGCGCAAGCTTGATCCTACTCTGCGCGCCAGACATGACGAAGAAATGCTTGACTGCCTGACTGCACAGGATCACCAGAAGCGTCTGAGCGGTGTGGCCGACGAACTGCAGTCGCAGGCGCAAGTGGTTGAGCATGGTGATAGAAGATCGGGTAAACCGGAGCTCTTCTCCCTTAGATGCGTGCCTTCTGGTTTCCACCAGTACAGGCGCTGGTTCTCAAGGCCTTGCAGCAGGCCAACTTCCGTGTCTGCAGTTCTCATGTTTGTTGCACGATCTCGGGGGCAAATCCAGCTGCAACTGATATCAAACTTACCACCCAGCTACATTCCTGGAGAGGCATCGAAGGACCTGCAGGGCTTGGCTGTGGGACTCAGCGGAGCATGATAAACTCCAAAACATGGAGATCTTGCTGGAACTGAAAAGAAAACCACAGACGTTGGCCGCTTCGGAGAACCGCCGTGAGTGCACTGTCTGTGAAGGGCATAGATATCCGTGCTGAATGCATTCCGGCGCTTTGCCGATCGGAGGACACAACTTCGCAACTGCGAGAAGAGCTTCAAGCGCAGGCTCTTGCGAATGCAGTGAAGCCTCGTGTCTCGCTGAGAGCCTGAGCTTCACATGCCTCGAGCTGTGGAGGATCCTCGCGCCCAAATCGGTGAGCTCAGCAAGGATTCGAGCTTACGGGCTGAGCTGAGTCAACTGAGATCTCAAAGGATCAACAAAAGGCTTGTCTTGGTTGAAGGAGACGGCGAAGCTCCTGGCGGACCTGGGCCGCCAGGCGGAGCATTTGAGGAATTCTGCATTCTGGGGCATGGACTGGGTTAGTTAAGATTTTTGGTTCGTGGTCCGTGATCCCTGTTGGAACTCCAAAACAGCAATCCCAGAGCCGCTGGCAGGTGGAGTCCCTTCGCAACCCAGAGGCCCGTGCCCTGCACCGGGTCCGACTAGCTGCCTAGCTCTGGCGCTATGCGCTGTCTTTGGCAAGGTCCCAGAGCGGGTGTCGGAGCTGCAGAGGGGCTTCGAGGCACTGCAGCGGAGCGTCGAGGCGCGAGCTCGCAGAGCTCCCGAGTCGCAGAGTCCCGGAAGCGCCCTTTCTTCAAAGGCCTTGAGGACGAGCGAATCCCAACACATGGTCCAGACCTCAGACTCCGACCCCAAGGACCCAAAGTCTCCTCTTCGATTGAGCTGGATCGCGATCGCGATCGCTTCTTGTGGCAACGCCTTTCGCCGAGGCCGAGATGCAGAGATCTGCAGAGAGTAACTCTCAATCTCTTCAATACCTCCGTGCGCAGGAGAGCGGCCATGCTCACACATATGTAGTTGGTAGATCTGCAACTCACGCAATTTCACTTTGCATCCTTGCCGAAGGACACGGGGCAAAAGCTCATCGAGTTGCAGCGGCTCGTGGAGACACAGTCGAGGCCTGTCGGTGTCGTTCAAAACGAGACGGTCCTGGGTCCTGATTTGCAGGAGTTTGGAGGCCGCCCGCAGCCAGGCAGGAAGCTTCTCAGACTGTCGTGGGGAGGCAGCAGAGTAAGGCAATGTCGGGCTCTTGAGGAGCAGCCTTCTAAGAGCTGAGAGCACCAGGACGCCATGGAGTTGCGGCGCGTCGTGGAGGCCCAGGGCACCCAGCTCTCAGAGGCCTTGCGGAGCCAGGCCGGCGGACCTCATCCAGGTCAAAGCGAAGCCGAGTGTGCCTGGAGTGCCTGGAGTGCCTGGAGTGCCAGGACTCCGAGAAGAAGCTGAGCGATCTCCGGAAATCCACCGAGGCACGGATAAGACGTCCCATGACCGAATGATTCTGCACATCTGCTGCTGTACTCCTGCTGCACGCCTCAGGCGCTGGCAGATCTTCTGCAGGAGATGAAGCCCAGAGTTCAGGACGGGCACAGGTTTGCACCCGCAGCATTCGGCTGCAGCTGTGGGTCCGGGGATGTCCCTGGCTTCTCACTTCTCACGGGTGTCACTTTGAGGAGACATCTGCCGGCCTGGGCTACATCACCACAGCCATGGCCACCCACAGTACGGGTTTGCAGGCGCAGCTTTTAACCTGGGTCTGCTGTGCAGGGGGACATGTTCCCCTTCGCCCTGCAGGACCTGGCAAGCCAGGCGGTCGCACGCCACCAGGCCAGCAGTGCATGTCGTGGCGCTGAGTGACACTCAGTTTATAGACTCGCAGGATCAAGTTGAGTGTGTGCCTGCCGCATGCTGTATTGCCTTCGCGGCGACGCTACACGTCTGATACTGTAGCCATTTGCTCGGCGTTTGCTGGAACAGCGAGCACAGCGAGCCGCGCCGGGCAGCGCCGCCGCAGCGCCATGCTCCGTGCCTTTCTAGGAGCGGGGACGGGGACCAGAGTCTCTCTCTCTCTCTCTCCCTCTCCCTCCCTCCCTCCCTCCCTCCCTCCCTCCCTCTCTCTCTCTCTCATGCATGCTCTCGCTCCAGAGATCTCTGCTAGGAGCAGGGCTATTGCTTTGGGTTGTGCTGGCTCAGAGTGCCAACCATTCCGTGCCTTGGTCCAGACTCGTGGATCACTCTAGACGTGTACCGGTGATCAAGCAAGCTCAATCTCTGCTGCGCAGAACCGCATCCAAGGCACAGTCGAAGGACGAGCATGGGACGGGTCAAGACCACAAGCCGAAAGGCACCCACCGTGACAAGCCACAAGCCCAGCCACTCGGTAAGGTTTTGGCCTTGTTCCCGATGGCATCGATGCCAGAGTGTTTGAAATGTCGTGTTGGCCTAAGGCCAGAGCCAGAAGAGAAACGCCACCGGACGGAGAGCCACCAGCGGCAGAAGCAGCGAGAGCAGGCAGAGCAGCCCGAGCAGCCGGAAGAACGTTACTCGTCTCAGCAGACATGTGCTGTTACTGGTAGTACCAGAGGGACATTGAAGGGCTTCTCAGTTTTGTTTTGAAATCGTCGTGAGACCGATCGTAGAGATGTGGCATGCTGCCAAGATGCAAATCCTGGAAGCAGACCCTTGCACAATTCCTGGTGCGGGAATCAAAGGAACCTGGCACGACTTCCTCCTCCACTTCGCACGGCAGTACACCTCACAGGGTCATGGAGAACAGAGCGAGTGGGGCCAGGCAGGGGGATCAGGAAAAAGCCTTGGATCGCTGCAAGAGTGGTGTATGAAGCGATGGGGGTCCCATGCTAGTGCACTCAGGTGGCTGCAGCTCCGCGCGCCTCGCTTCGTGGCACCTTGCTGTCGGCGGAGGCCTGTATCGCAGCCAAAGCTTCATCGGCTTCACGGGCTTTTAAAACGAAAGCACGAAGGGAGCATGGCACACCCCGCGCCTCTCAGGCGCCGGACTATGCCAGCGTAGCGGCTCGTGAGGCCAGCTTGCGCGCGGTCTCCGACTTGGAGCAGCAGGAAGCTCGGGCAGCTGCGACTGCGAGGGACACCTTGCACGCCCTTCGCCGGACCTCTTCGAAGGCTGTGGATGAAATTGGATGCATGTGAACCTCCGCTAAAACCCGAGACCTCTAGACTCTAAACTCACTCCAAAACGCTTCGCGCATCTTTGGTTTCCGGGCTTTGCCTGCCTCTGAGCTTGAGCTTCCTCGAGTCGAAGGATGCCTTAAGCCCGCACATCGCAGGGTGTAGAGATATGTAGGGTTAGAAGTGACGGTCATCGAGCTGCTCGATCCCTGTCGGGCGGTTGTGTGCTTGGGGCACTGCAGCCTACCAGCCGTGGCAGGACATCATCAGCAAGGCCAGCGATTGGCACTCGATCCAGGACTTGGTGGCACGCTCCCGGCCGGAAGATGCAAAGTCCTTCAAGGACAGGTTGGAGGCGACGACGAAAGAGTTGGAACAGTTCAGCTCTCAGCAAACTGCAGCCGGCTTCAATGCGACGCGAGCAGCGGAGCTTTTGGACAACTTGGACAAAGCAGTGGCTAACGTTGGACAGAGCGTGGAAGTGCAGAGGCACCGTGCAAAAGCGGCAATCAAGGCCGCTCGCCAAGACGCACTTGGCCAGGTTCGGAAGCTCGAGAAACGAGCCAGAGCTGCTGTCAGGTCTTGGAGATCGGATGGCAGGCATGCTGTCAATGCGCAGAGGCAGGCCAACATGCCGGAGCAGCTCTATGAGAGCCACGACGACCAAATGCGAGATGCCGTCGGCGACACAGAGGAGGAGGTTGAGAACGCGGCCGAGGGCTTGAAGGACACCATAAATGAACATTACGGCAAGTTGGATGACGAACTTGAGGACGCATCCATTGGTGCCAGCGGTAAGGCTTTGAGGCACAGGGCAGAGAAGGCCCAACATCATCTGCAAGAGCTTGTCCTGAATCTTGGTGTGCAGGCGGCGCTATTGGAGGCCCTCGCAAAAGCGCATTTTGCCGCGGAGGAGAAGTCTTGGAAAGACTTGCATGCTCCGCAGCTGCTGGCTGCTGCGCCACACTCTGCCAACATCTCTTCTGAAGTCACGACAGCACAGGCACAGGAGCAGCATGCTGCTGACAGCTTCCAGAACAGCCTGAACTCTTTGAAGGAAATGTCTCCCCCGGAGATTANTCACGACAGCACAGGCACAGGAGCAGCATGCTGCTGACAGCTTCCAGAACAGCCTGAACTCTTTGAAGGAAATGTCTCCCCCGGAGATTATCCGCAAAGTTAGCGGCTGGCACACACTACAGGAACTAGTTGCAGGCTCAAAGCCAAAGGATACAGATTCTTGGGAGAAAACCCTCGAGTCCCAAACGCAGAAGCTCGAGCGGTTCAACAACGAGTCTCGCAAAAGCGCCCTTGACTTCGATGCATCGCATGCTGCAGAACTGGCCGACGCTGTCGAAAAAGCTTCCTGGCATGTGGAGCATGATGCAGAGGAACAGAAGCACAGAATGAAGGCCACTCTCAAGGATGCGCGGCGCAAAGCCCATGAACACGTGAAGGCACTCGAGGCCGAAGCTAAGGCCGCTGCGAAGTCATGGAAGTATCATGGCAGGCGAGCAGTGAGGGCGCAGCGAGCGGCACACATGCCGGAGCATGTCTACGAGCGGCATGAAGACCAGATGCAAGATGCAGTTGGGGATGCAGAGGACAAGGCCGAGGATGCGGCGGAGCGCCTGGAAGAACAAGTTAGTCATCACTACGAGAAGCTGGAGGACGAGCTTGCAGACGCATCCATTGGTGCCAGCGGCAAGGCTTTGAGGCACAGGGCAGAGAAGGCCCAACATCGTCTGCAAGAGCTTGCCTGGAATCTTGGTGCGCAGGCGGCGCTAAAGGAGGCCCTCGCAAAAGCGCGCTTTGCTGCAGAGGAGAAGTCTTGGAAAGAGTCGCGTGCTCCACAGCNACATCGTCTGCAAGAGCTTGCCTGGAATCTTGGTGCGCAGGCGGCGCTAAAGGAGGCCCTCGCAAAAGCGCGCTTTGCTGCAGAGGAGAAGTCTTGGAAAGAGTCGCGTGCTCCACAGCCGCTACTTGGACGAGATGGCTACTCTGCGGTCTCCAGTTGCCTTTCGGACTTGTGTTTTGATTATGGTCCTTCCATGAGGCTGGATGCCACAGCTTCAGGTGATCACCTGCGAGGAGCCCGTTTGCAGAGTGTTTTTTCTTCAGCAGTCCCTGAGCCACTAGGCAGTCGATAACCTGTGCTCATGAAGCTAGAACTGCGGTTGTAGAGATATAGGATCCCCGTGTTCCTGTTCTCTGAGTGCCTGGCGTGCTCTGGGTAGCAGCGACAAGCTGTAGGCGCACGCTTGCCGTTGTGTCATGACTCCTGACCAGGACTTTTGATGGCAAGTGTCTTTACAGCGTCCTTCGTGGCAGCTCTTGCGTTCGTGCAGCGTCGCCGTCCGGTGAAGGCCTTCTGGAGGGGGACGGCATGGGGGTCCGGGCTGGTCTAGTTGATTGAATGTGAGGGCGATTATCTTGTTGACACTCTCATGCAGAGCTGAAAGGATGTTCTGGCTATGCTAGCTGCTAGCGAATGCCACATCAATTTCAGTGGGAGGTGGATTCGCCTCCTCTCCTGGGCTGAAGCTCGTTTGGGGTTTCCAACCCTGTCGCCTGTGAGGCAGTTTGCAAGACAAGTCGCGCAGCAACTTCCAAGCATAAGTCGTACCAGTAGTTGAGGAAATCGAGGCTCTAGCTTACACGACTTCCTGCACAGCAGAACATTCTGCCACTCCTGCAATCTGCCGCACAGTCAGCCCTGATGGGCTGATGCCTCCTGCAGAGTTTGAACAGAGGCGGCATAATTGAAGACATGGTTTCCTGTCGGCTCTGCCATGGCAAGAGTGCGGAGATGAATGCCTGAGATGACATCCACAATTTGTCTGGACTCTAGACTTTCCAGACTTAGACTGGCCTTCAAAGAGTTGTGTCAAGTGTGGGGTGCCTACGGTATGGTTGCGTGTTCAACATCGCAAAGGCCGGCATAGAGATCATTTCGGGCAGCTGCTATGTTCCAAGCTTCAGGCAGAGGTTCACGGCAAGGGGTGGCCGAAGCGGAGACCATGTCGGATTTCGCTTCAAACCAGCAAAATCGCTGCTTTCACAGACTTAGCACACGCGTTCCGTATTCACTGCTGTCTGCATATGTTGGTGGTCGACAAGGGATGCGTGCTGTTGGTCGCCCTGCAGCTAAGTCGGAGAGAAGGTGCGTGTGCTTTGACTGTGTGACTCTTGGCGCGGTTCCGTTGTCTAGACCAACACTGATTCCGATGGGAGTTATTGAGCAGACGACGGACCCGATTAATTGGAACCCAAGAGGTTTCATGTGATATTCGGCGTTTTGGTGGTCCTTGCAGCCTCGCTGCCACAAGCCAGGACCGTTTTCATGCCGGGCGCTAGGCCCGTGCTAGGCGCTGACACCAAAGAAGAACCAGAGAAGTTGCAAGCTGGAAAAAGACATTTCCGATGCACTGCATCATTGTCTCACCTCTATGTCACCAGGCTATGTCGCAGTCTTTGACGGACCTGCGGCTGGTCGTGGATGGCTTGGTCAAGCCCGCCTCAGTTGAGGCCGGACGTTAAAGTGTGCAGCTGTGGGTTTGCTCACGTAGATTTGTTGCCAATCAGTACACTTCAACCCGTCTCCCCAAGCCTATGCACTGGGAGGAACTTGGCACCAAAGTTGGTGAGATCCAGCAGGCCTTGGTCAGCCAGGAGCAAACGAACAGAGAGGGTGAACTCATGCTTAAGTGTCATGTCGACCGTTCCCGCTTTGCAATTACATTTCCAACAAGTTTTCCGACCCATCAGGAGAAGCGGAGCGATCAGCGGGATGTTTCCCTCGAGGCTGCCTTCGAGGTCGCACAGCCAGCTTACGTGTTGGAGTTGATAGATCCTACTGGTCTGGGATGGCGAGCTGTAACAGCAGCCCGGGCAGCGAAATCTACCACCGCCTCTGTGTATTGAGTGTCAGCGCAAAGGTTTGATGTCCGCAAAACCTTGACCTGTGATGGGCACGTTTGTGTGAAACCGGAGGAAACCTTGAAGACCATCAAGGACCTCTTGGATGATCATCGTGCCAGCACAGCGCTTCTGTCTGGCTGCTTTTGCCCTTTGCCGAGCATGGATTCCATGCTGTCCCATTCCGATGCCGCCTTGGAAGGAGAGCTTTAATGGCTTTAGCCACAGCTCCGTCGAGCGACACGAGGAGAGCCTGTAGGGAAGTCTGACCCAACCCCACTTATCTCATCTTGGCTCATACAGATTCATCTTCCTGACGTCGTAGCAGACAGGAAGCACCTCGGTCAGAGCTTAGCGGGTTCTTTCGCACAGGGCCTGAGCAGCGCGCTCGACGCTCTTCGTGCGCAGATAGAGGCCTTCGTTTTCTGCGAGGTTTGGCTGCGATAAGAAGAGGTCGCCTTGTGACTCTCGTGAGTAGATGGCCTTAGCTCTGTTGGTTTAGCTTCTCACATCCGCCCAGCAGCGAACTTGGCCAAAGCCTGCACCTCAAAACCAGAACCGCCAACTGCAAGTCTTTGAACAAGATCTTCACAAAGCTTGGACTATATACTGACATTGACAGCGATGCTGCAACAGGAGTCTGTCAGCATCACTGGAGACGGTGCAGCTAGAGAGAAATGGGTATTTCCACCAAAGAGACAGTGATGCAGCCCAGTTCATTTCACGAAGCTGGTGAGTATATGCCGATTTATTTGGTATTGTGTTTGTTTGGCGTCATTATGGCGATGCTAGGAGTGCAAGCCTTACTTACTTTATGTGCTTTGGACCAGTGCTTTACCTTTGTTCTACATCTGAGCAGACTTGGCAGGCAGTCAGTGCCGAGTCTGCCAATACCTTAGACAGTTCAGAGTGACCCTGGCGGATCTTTGCAAAGCGTGGCCGGCAGCGTAGAACGCGTTGCTGAGGTGGCCCAGCAGCAGAGCCAGCAACAGCTGGCGGAGGCCGGGGCGCCCCTGCGACCCTCAGGGCCAAGAGCCTCACACCGATGGAGTGCCGATTCAGGAGCTGCTGGAGTCCTCAAAGACGGCCTCACAGGCGCTAAGAGGGAACTCAACACCCCGGTGCAGTAGCGCTTGCTGCCTCACTTCGGAAGATTGCATCCGAAGCTGTGATGTCAACGAATCTGTGGTCGTGCGCTTCTGTGCGCAGGCACAGTCTTCGGGGTTTCGAGATGCTTGTGAGCAAGCCGGAAGCCAAGGGCTTCTAGACTTCAAGACTGCGCTGCCCAAGCCCAGTGCCAGTACGTGAGGACAAGCTGCTACAAGTTGCAATGATGCGTGCTTCATGCAACTTAGAGCCGCCTAAATACACTGATCTGAGCAAGCTCCTGGGCAGGACTAGCAGAAAAAGAGCAAGGGACGGATTCCTGCCCCGTCTAGTCTTCTTCCCCGATTCCGAGGCTCCAATATCCCACCCAACCAAGACGTGGAGACAACCCGCTGCGAGATCCACCAACTTAGGTCACCTCCTCAACCCTGGATGCGCTGAGCTCTCTGCAGAGAAGATTCGAGGTTCCGCGGTTTGTGCTGTAGATATGCTGTGCTTGGCGTGTGAACGATGCCTGGCAACACGCATGCTTTCCAGGACACGGACGGTGGGGTGCAGTCCTTGCAAAGCAGTGTCTGGCACAAAGATGAAATGGGAGCTGCGTGCTCTTCAATTCGATGTCATGATGTCGCGAAACCTCGGCCCGAACGTCGGTGACTATGTGTTGGTGGCTCAGGTCTCGTCGCAAAGTCGTCAGTTGGAGCAGCTGCAGAAGCAGGCAGGTTGTTAACAAGTCACTCTAGACTCTAGACTTCGCCATGTGCGTGTCATCGCCTCATCATTGATTCATTGGTTGTATGCATCGGCTGCACGACAACGATTTTTGCCGGCTGTGCAGGTGCTTGCGCAACAAGAAGCTTCACAGGCAGTGTACTCGAGTTCAGACTAGCGAGACCCCGTGCTTGGGCTCCGGAAAATTCTGAAGATGCGCTACTGCGTATAGACCCTACAGTGCCCTACAGCCACTGCGTCACTACGACAGTCAGGATCCGCCGGAGACCGTTGCAGAACGGTTCCGAGCAGCTTTTATCAACTCAGTCTTTGGACTCCTGGGCGGCTCAACGGGCTGCTGAGTGTTCGGATCCCTGGGAGTCGATGTTGACTTTGAAGGCTCAAAGCCGCGAGCTCCAAGAGCTTCGAAAAGGGCTGGCCAACGAGGTGCTTGGCTTTTTCTCGGCGCCGCTTGCTGTTGCTTGTGGTCTCGGAGGTTGCGGGTGGCCGGGTTTGCATGCGGGTTTCGCATTCCGCAACACCCGTGCAGGTATACAATAGCAAATTGGAGTTGAATCCTCAATTCCTCTTGGGAGGTTGCAACCTGCAGCAAACCGGCAAACCGGGATAGGCATGAATTCACTCGGATGCAGCATCGGAAGGGAGTACTAACAGAGTTGTTGCAATCATTGAAGGGCCTCCTACACATCAAATCTGCTTGGACGGCACACAAGGCATTACAACACCAAAAGAGGTTCGCGAGGCCTTACGGCTGCATTTGTGTTGCCACAACAACCTCTCCCGCTCCGTCTCCCTCCGTTCTCCGACCTATGCTGCCTTGATGATTGGCGCCTCAGGCTGCCTG
This sequence comes from Symbiodinium sp. clade A Y106, assembly GCA_003297005.1. Classification (NCBI taxonomy): domain Eukaryota; class Dinophyceae; order Suessiales; family Symbiodiniaceae; genus Symbiodinium; species Symbiodinium sp. clade A. The sequence continues at coordinate 39,464 of BGNK01000117.1, read as the reverse complement.
CGAGGGTCTGCGGAGAGAGCTGGATGCCTCAAAGATCCGCCAGGTCCTGCACACAGTGGCCACCAGCTTTTGCAGTTTGCTCGAAAGTCCGGTGGCCAGGAGTCCCTGGAAGCTGAGAAGGTCGCCAGGGCGAAGGCCTCTTAAGCTCAGCACAGACACTGAGACGAAGTGAGTTTCTGCTCTGGCAGGTCTGGGATGAGGAACGAACGGCCCTGGAGAAGGAGGTCCCCCCACACTCCCAGCATCCCAGCTTCGGGCAGATGGTAAGGCTGCCTGCGCCTACTGCTTTTTACGACGGAAAGGTGCGTAGGACCTAGGACAACTTGACTCGCACGGTGTGCGACTTCGCTTGCCCGGCAACGCTGCCAGCCTTTCAAATACGGACACGTCGCCTATGTTCAACCATACGTGTCGAATGCTGCTCACTGCCTTTGTGGCCAGCCACCGTGAACTTGTGTCAAGAGTTGAGTTTTGCCAATCGCCCTGTGAACAACATGAACTTGAGAGAAGAAGGGAAGAAGGCACCAGCACTCGTCCGCTTGACAAAGCCACAGCTGCGCCGGCCCATGTGAGTTCGACATGGTGACCGTACAGGCGGGCGAGATGCGGCGCAGGTTGTGATAGCCCATGTTGTCATCACCAGTGTCTTAGTAGCCTTGCGCCGCAGGAGCTTCGCCCTTCTGCCAACACCACTTATATAAGTGGATTGGGGTCCCTGAGGCCTTCGAGCCGGTAGCCTGGAACGACTCGGCACCCGGGGCACCCTGGGGAGGCAGGCGGCACGGCTTCGGGACACCTTTGTGCACAGAGCTTTTCTTCACACTGACATGTCGCGAGGCCAGTCGACAATATGGGACGCGTGCCGCGACCTGATGCTAGCAGAGCGTGGGCGTTACCTCCAGGCACGTCCCTTCGTCGACGCGTTGCTGTTGCTAAGACTTCAGTCTCATGATCCTCGTGTCCAGCAGGTGAGGCTAGGAAGGTGGGAGCTAGCAAGGCGAAGGTGTCTACGTGGTTTCAAGAGCTTTCGTTTGCATATGTTGCTGCAGTGCATTTACCTCTCTCTCTGTCTGTGTCTTTATCGTCTTTATCTCTATCTGTCTCTGTCAGTGTCGCTCTCTCTCTCTCTCTCTCCCTCCCACTCTCTCTGACTCTTAGCTAGTACCTGCCACCACTAGCTGTCTCGCGCTCGCTCTCGCGCCAGCCCGCGCACCTCAAGCCCCGGCGCCACGTCTACGACCTCGCGACCAGAAGCTCTTTGGCACGTCGCTTGCCCAACTTGCCGTCCAGTAAGAAGCACAGCAGCAATCTTCGTTGTGCCGTCAAGCCGTTGATTGCTTCTGCCAAGTCTTTCTCTCCTTTCTGCGGCGCGATTCAGCCGAGGCGAGGAGCCGAGACGGCCCGGCGAGCCCAAAGCTCGCAGTGCCACTTTGCGGCGGATGCCGCAGCGGGGGACCCGAGAGACAGCTGAGCTTAAGCCGGCTTAAGCTCATGCGATCCTAAAGTCAATCCCTAGGAGCAGTCGAGCGTGCTTGGCTTTGGCTTCTCTTTTGCTTGTTTAGAACAGCAGAGGTGGCCTGCGCCTACGTTCGACAGCTCCGCCTTCAAGGCATTTTTCCCCGCAGTTCTTGATGCTTCAGAGCAGAGAATAGAAGCGAGCGCATTCTGGCCACTTTGCACTGCTTTCTAGTGGGTCCTTGACATTGTGTGTGTGTGTGTTCCCAGATGCTGCAGCTACAGCTGCCGTGCGGCTCCCGGATGCTCCCAGATGCTCCCAGCTTGCCGCGCAAACTTGCATTGCCAGTGCTGCCAACACCCAGTCGCGCCAGTCAGGTCAGCACTGCCTTTCATAACTTTGAACTGCGGCACTTCCAGGCCAGACCCTATTCCGCCACAACCATCAGCGCATGGACGCTTGGACGGGGATGGGGAGGCCTGGCACTCCAGAAACCCTGCTCATCGCAGCTCGTTGAGGACGTTAGAGCTATTTCGAGAGCTATTTCGAGTCCTTCTGGCTGCTGAAGCTATGGTGCGTTCCAAGCACTCGATCGCCGTAATGAGTGATACGCAAAGTTGGACGTTGTGGTCGTGCTTTGCAGTCGAGCCTTTCAAGAATTGTCTTTGCATCACGTAGCCTCCGGGCTCAAACCTGTGGATCGATGCATGCGACCTGAGGCGTGCGCACGGGCCTTTGTTACGATCATGGCGGTCATGTTAACGTTTGGGCTGCAGCTCTCAGTGCGGACTTGTCGAGCCTTCTTCCGTTCCCAGGCGTGCTGATCGAACCATGGAACAGCAGCCCAGCCGCACATCGCACGTTGCATATCACGCGAGAACCGGAGCCTTGAAGCTGGCCCGACTGGCGGGAGGCCGAAGTCGAGTGCAGACGAGGCGCGGATCTCGGGCGCTTGGGTTCTGTGGCCTCTGAACGGGGGGAGCTTTGACCTGAGCCTTCAGGCGTCGCCGTCAAAGCTGTTGACACCAGGCACGCCCACCAGACCTGAGCCCCTTCGGCCTTCGGCCTCCTCGACACAGTTCCATGAGCTGACAGGCAACTCTCCAGTCTGGATCTCAGAGCCTTCGGATGCCTCAACAGCTTTGAGGCATATCATGTCATTATGGAATTGCCTAGAGTCGCGATCCAGTGGTTCTCAAAAGCCCCTCTTCCGTGACTGCGCGATCCTCCGAACACTTCAGACTGCAAACCCGCAATCCTGGCTCGTGCATCGAGGCCACGGTTTCGACGTCGGCCTCACCAATGAAGGCCACGGGTTTGTGGTCAAAGTCGGTGAAGCAGCATCCAGCCGGCTTAGGGTCGATGATGTATGTGGGTTGACGTCAGAATATCTTCCTACGTCGGCAACCGAGAATCGATGTCCAGGTTTACGCCGGCTTGCCGGACTACGAGTACCCTTCGCCGGTGAGTGCTGCAAGCTTAGAGATCACACGATGGCAGGGCAAGATCCTTTGCGTGACATTCAATCATTTCTCAGCTGCTGGGCAGCTGGTGTTAACATCGCGTGATGAAGATATAGAGGCCTAGGGAAGGTCGACAGAAAATAAGCACCAGGTCCGCAACACCTTCTTGACTGTGGAGATTGGAAGGCACAGAGCGCAGGACAGAGCAGCTGTCGCAGCCTTGACCCTGCACACCGATGTCAGGCCACCATCCATAGATGAGTTTTACCAGGAGCGCGGCCTGCGCCGAGTCCTGAGCGGAATGTCGGATCCCGGTCGGTTCGCAGTTCAAAAGCGGCCGCCGCCTGCAGCCTGCAGGCTCTGCACCAGGCAGTGCTTTTGGTATTCCCCCGGGCCAGGCTCCCAGGCTCCCCAGGGCTGAGCTCCCAGGCTCCCGCAGCTGGCCGCCCCACACTCCAAGGCTTGGACTCCGGGATCACTGGCAGTCAGGTCACGGACGAGGCGCGCCGCTTTGGCCACTAGGCAAAAAGTACCCCCCGGGACGTGTCTCCCCAGCCTTTTGCAGGAGGACTTCGTGCCCCGGAAGGAGAACATGCAGGACAACTCGCCCAAGGTGGTTCGTGCAAGACTTTTCCACTCGACAATGAAGGGTCCGTGTTCTCGCCAGCAGGCCACGACTGCTTCGTCGCAGCCTGGCTCAACCATCGCAGTCACCCAGTGGCCGAGGCCGATACAGCTGCAAGAAGCTCTGAAATGCAACATTGCCATCGAGGCATCACACAAAACAGTGCCCCTTGATCAGGACAATGAGCGGCGATGGCTTGGAGGACTTCATCTCACTTGGCCTCGGCGTGGCCGGGTGCTTGGCGTCGTGAAGCTCATGACCAGCTGCAGAAGCATAAGTTTTCGGTCACGCTTTCCGTTTGGACTTCGCAGAACAAGCCTCTGGACAAGATCGCGCTAGCACCGCGTTCTTCTTGTCCAGAGTTGCGCAGACTTCACGGTGAGCCGCAGACAAACTTGGGTGGTCTCCACCTCTCCGAAAACAGCGCAGCTGTGTAAAGACTGTGAGATCTACCGTGACGTTCTCAGGTCGACATCAGCGGGCAGGTTGGCCGACTCAGAGGAGGGATTTCTCGCATGGGCATCGGGATCTGCCATGGCAGGTTCAAAACTCTCTCAAAAGCGTCTCCGAAACGAGTACTGTAGGTCGGTCCGCAGCATTTCGTCTCTCGAGGCTCCCTCTCTCAAGGAGATGCCCCCGCCTCCGCCAGCAGAGAGGCAGGGAGGGCGGAGGGCGAGCTTGCAGAGCGGCTTCTTCGTGCGTCCTGTGCTTCTCCTCAGACGCACATCGCCTCCCCTGGCCAGGGCTCCACAATTTGTTATTCCGGAGAGCCTCCCGCCCTTGCCAACTGGGAGCCGCGACAAGGAGTGCGCTTGCGTCGGGTTATCTCCTCGTTTATGCAAAGATGCTGCCAGCTCCAGAAAGTGCCACGCGCACATATTGCCGACGCCTAGCGCCAGGATGCAGCAGACCTGCCTGTTCCGGTCAAACTGGCACAGGCCCGGTCTCGTGTCAACAAGCAGTTGCATTGGTCGCTCAAGGGGAAAGGGGGAAGGTGCTGTTTAGGGGGGTCGTTGAGTAGCCTCCGTGCTTTCTGGATGGTCCTGAGTCCTGGTGTCGTGAAGAGGCTCTTCAAGAACAAGAGCCAGCAGTGGGATCACCTGAGGTGTAGTGGCCTGAGGGTTGCATTCGTGGTGGAAGGATAATGCATGCGAATGTTACTTTAAATACAGGAGGACCAATCCATTGTACCGGCACTGCGTGGTTGCTGAGGCCTACGCAAGGCTCGCGTGATCATCGGTTAGGAAAATGCAGGCACGGCTGCAGAAAGCAAATGAAGACTGTGCCGCAGTTTCTTGTAGGCTCACTGAAACCAGGGCACTCATCAGTTGACTGCAGAATGACCTTTGTCACAGTCCGCAAGCCCCACTCCCCGTTCTCGCTCACTCCTCACTCCCGCTGCTGTGTCACTTTGAAGGATCTGTGCAGGCCAAGAGCAATCTTAATGGTTCTCGAGAGTGGTTTTTGGGCCTTGGCACAGGCCCTGCGCATTCTTCCACACGAAGGGCTGCGCCATCCTCTCTCGATTACGGATCGACCTCAAGTAGTATCACAGTAGATTCTGTCTCAAGCTGTTGGCTTGCCTCACTTCAGCAGGAAGACTCTCACTGCCGTGCCAGGCAAACGGTGTCGAGTGTGAGTTCTGCCATCTCTGTGATTCTGGCGAGAAGAAACGCCGCCCAGCTCAAGCAGCGGCTTCTGGTCATGTCATACTGAGCTCCCCATAAAAAGCTGTCTGCATTGGCCGCGCCTCCAAGGCCGCGCCAGACAAAGGGCAATGCCGTGAGCTCAGAATGGATGCAAGTGCTCCGAAGTTCCGTGAGCCGTCGATCTATCCGCCGGCCCAGACTACGAAAAGAGCAAGAGCTCGTCCAGGCTCGGCTTTCGGGCCAGACAGCAATGCCGAATGTACTGGTAACGCAGACATCTGTTTGGACGCTAACCGTTAACCTCAGCAGAAATCTACTTCTTCTACCCAATTTCCAGGAAGTGTGATTTCGAAGATGCTGGTGATGGGATGTTGCATGTGTAACAAAGGTCCGTGCACACCCAAGCGAGCCTTTGCCAGCCGCTTTTGTGCAGGCTGCAAGTCCGATGTCAGTCGGCCTGGTCCTGCTGCTTTGATTTGGGAAAAGGGCCAGCGCTTCCTTGAGCTGGAATCTCGAACGTCACACAGCCTCGTAGTGTAATGCCAGGTTCCGGGTGGCTATCCGATGCATCAGATGCAGCCCATGGGGCCCATGGCCGTGCCACCCATGATGCAGTTGCCGGGCATGTGGCCTCCTCCTCTGCGCCTCTCTCGCATGAAAGCGAGCTCATTGGCATCTAGTGTGACAAACTTCCTGCATCTTCCTTCATCTCGTGACGAATTAGAACTGGAGGAACTTTGGTATTGCGATCCCTTCATGTGAGACAGGGAGTTTGTAGGTATGGTGGGATACCGTGATGCCCGGGGACCATGAGCTGATGCCTACGTTTCACACAACTACAAGGCGCACCCCTTTCGCGTGGCCACAGATTCCTGCAGCTGATATCTGAGGTGAGTTTCGACTGGACCATTGCACCGCAGAGGCCTCGGAGATGGTTTTCTCTTTGGGATGCCCCGGGCCGCCCAGCATCTTTGCCCTCTGTCGCTTTGATCCGCCCCTCGACAGCGTCGGCTTGAGCTGTTGAGTTGCCCCTTGGGCGCACCCAGGTGAACATCGCCAGTGCGGCGACGTCACTGAACGCTTTGAGTGAGAAGCAAACGGCATGTCAGGCTTCGGGGCCTGCAAAACAGACCGAGTAGCAAAGTTAAGATGTAATGCAACGTGTGGAAGCTAGGTGTGGGGCCGATATAGATTTCAGGGTTGACTTTCTCGTAGGTCGTCTCTTCTCAACTAGGAGCCAGAATGAGTCTTTGGACCGGTAGACACCAGCATGAAGGAAGCCAGCAAAAAGATCCGATCCATTTGACTTCCCTTCGATGCTTTTCTGTATGGATTCCTTCATGCTGGGCCGTTCCTGACAGGACTGCACTAGGTTAGGGCACCCGCATGGCAATGCTCCCGTGTGGTGCCTAGCAGACTGCCACGGTCTGGAAGGATCGTGGCTGCGAGGCTTTTGTCGAAGGAAACCGATCCACTCTGTGAGACTCTCGGAATGGCAGGCTGGCATCCAGGAGCTTAGAATCGTGCTGCGCAGCCAGGCAGATGCTCTCAGGCTTCAGGAAACAATCAACTTTCAGGCATTAGAGGGAGCCTTTGAAGGCCACAGAGACTGAACTACCCGCGCCTTTTCAACACCAGCTCGGGGATGCTTTGCATGCTTGCTTGAAGTGCGAGTGGATGGATGAACAGTCATCTGTGCAAAGTCCGAAGACTTCTGCAGGTGCTTCTCTGCGCTCTTTTTTGGCGGGATTGGGAAGGGCTTGAAGCGCGTCGGACCGTTGAGGTTACTTCAGGTTCTTGCCTGTGCATCATCGCGGGCACAGGCACTTGCAACACATGTGCAGGGACTGGCCACAGAGAGCCAGCCTACTCAGCGTGAACACATGCCATCCAGCTTGTGGATGGCACATCCAAGTGCCTGTAGACTGATGCACTCTCCCAGCATTCCTAAGTAGTCTCCAGACTCGAGTCGCGTAGAAAGGCCTTCACTAGGGGCACTTGCTGAATGCATCTGGCCGGCGCACCGGGCAGTTGTCGCCTGTGGACTCCCGCGTCGCTCGTCGTAGTCCCTGAAAGCTTTAGATATGTTGGGAGATGCTGGAGTCCCTGCCCAGGGGCAGAAGCACCGAAGATTCGCCAAAGGTGCTTGAAATTATCGTCTTGGTAAAGAAAGTATATGGTAGGAGCTGGTGCGCTTCTCCACCTGGTTTTCTGCACATTGCGAGGCTGGCCAACGCCAGATGTAGCCTTTGAAGTCAGTCCCTGGGACTGCCCGGCCGTGAGTCGATCGTAGGCCACTCCGATCTACGGCTAGTCATGTTTAGATCCGGCATCCGAGTTACTACATATTCAAAGATTTGCTTGTGGTTCCTTTTTTGTACGGCTCTTTCCGGTGTTTTACGGGTGAGAGCACCCCGCCTTCAGGTAGCTCCATTTCGGCACGCGCTTCGGGTTTGAGTTGCATTGCAAGTCGGTTTGCTCAAGCATGGCCCAATGGCCCAATCTCTCTCGCGAAAACCAATTCCAGACAGGGGCCCCCAGCCTGCAAATGCATGTCGTTCTGCGAGTCACTGCTATCCTCGTTGTCGAGTGCGTTGAGTCTGATCCCGGCGAAGATCAAAGTTTCCAGCATCAACCAACTAGCTGATCTTTTGAAGATCGTCTCTCGGCTACCTACTCCGAATGCTCCCTGAGGAGGATTTAAGGATCTGGCCAGCAAAGCGTGCGAAGTGAATGCGCAAAAGGCTCTCAGCACTTTGCACTGAGCTTTTGACGCTACACGTTGCAAACTGCCTTTAAACTACCCTTACGACTACCAGCACTGCACCTCTAGAGTACGTTTAGGGCATAGTGGGCTTTGTGCACACGGAGAAGACCAGAGCAGGTGCGGGACATGCAGCGTGCGCCGGTGGAAGATCTGCAGGAGCCGCCATTGCTCGGATCTGAGTCATCGAGGAGCAGAGACAGAACTTTTTTTGCGAAACGCTGTGCATACTGATACGAACGACGCAGGAGGCATGGACGTCATCACTCCCTGCCATGCCCCCACCCCTGCACACAGCCAAAAAAATGAACGTGCAACAACCACGACCAACGACAACACCAGCAGGAGCAGCAACAGCAACAACAACAGCAACAACAACAACAACCGACAGCCAACCGACACCCAACCAACAGCCAACCAACAGCCAACAACAACCAACCAACTGTCAACAACAACCAACAGCCCACCCACAGCCAACAGCCAACAACAGCCGACAACAGCAGCAGCAACAGCAGCAACAACAGCATGATCAGCAACAGCAACAGGAGCGAACGGCGTCAAATGGCGTCACCCTGCGTATCAGCACTACTATCCTCAACATGGTCACATCATCATCGTCGTCATCACAGTGAGAGCAGTTTCTGCATGTCGTGCTATAGCTCATGGTGACGGCGATGCTGCTGCTCATGATGATGTTCGGTCGGGCAAGTATGGGAATATGGACACATACACCACATGGTATGTGTCATGTCTGTCTGTATTCGTGCTCGTACCGACACTTAGACTCGGCAAGTCCGCGCCAAACCAGCAAATGCCAAGACCCGCAATGGGCTTTTCCAGACCTATAAGAAATTGGCAGGCTGTCGGAATGGCTCTCGCATTTCCTGCTTTGGAAGCTCTGTTGCCTTCCTGCTTGGCAAATTAATGTTTTCAAAACCTAAGGCGCTTATGGCTTATGCCGCATGCCCACCCCAAACTTCCAAACAATCAAGTGAGCAAAACCGTAGTTGTCATGATGAAGAATGTGGGTCTCTGAAGAGCCTCCTCCCCACACCACATGCAATGGCACTCGTTTGCTCCGTTTGGGAAGAGCTCTTTCACTTTTCGACGGCCGATAAACGAGTCTTGCGGCATCCCTTTTAGATTTCTACCGAACAGATGTGTTCTCTTTTCCCACTAGTTCTGAGAGATTTGGAACCGAGCCTGCCTGTTTGATATCATTACGAGATATGTAAAGCCTCTTAACCATGCATCGCCTGTGCGAAAGATGAGCTTTTCTCCCTCGCGAAAAGGTCACAGAGCTCTTTTGTTTTCATGTCATACACATTTAAACTGACGATGGTGTTCAGGGTGAGGAGCAAAGATCTCCCGATTTTCAAGTATCAAGCGAGCTTCGCTGCTGCAGAATTTATTGCGGCAGCCGTGGTCGAATAAGAACACTCGTCTGCTTCTTTTGACGGCAAATGTTTTTGGAGAGAGCCGCTCCATTTTCCTTTCCGTGCCACAGGCCCCCGAACTTGTGTTGAGTAGACAGAAGAGTTCCTCCCCCTTGGCAGCATGGCCAGATGAGCTCCGACTTCGTAACTTAATTTTATGAGTTCTCAATAAAAGATGCAGGAGCCTTGCGCAAGCCTTCCAAGATATTTCTGATTTAGGCTTCGAGAAATCATCTGACTTCATTTGGAAGCGCTCTGGTTTCTGTTAAAACCATCGAAGTTCTGTCTGCCGATAGATGGAGAATTGTAGCTGGAGTCCACTGCACTCCTCGGTTGCTCTATCTAGTTTCCATAGCACAGGGAAACAGGAGCTAGACTTAAGCATACGGTACAGAAAGTAGACCGCTCAACAAATCGGTCGTTCCTCTTCTCTTCAGGAGAGTTCTGAAGGTAGCGTGCGTCGGAGGAAGAGTCAGAAAGAAGACCGGGCTCGGGTCATGCAGCGGAGGGGGTGACACGGTGAGACCGTCGATGTCCACAGCCTGCATCTGGAGACATATCTCATGTGCCTGTATGCATCATCTATGCAAAGAACATATGATTTTACATGCCCGCTGCTATTACTGAGGCTCCCGCTGGAGCTCAAGTGGCCTGGCGTACGCCCCGTCGTTTGGTCTACAAGGCAAAGTCGTCAGTAGGTTCCCAGTAAGATTACAGACTAAGCGGCCTCTTACTCCTCTCTACTAATCTACTTAGGAGCAAGAGAGCAGACAATATGTGAAGCCCGAATTCGGAGAGTCGAACGGTCGTGTTTGCTGCGCAGCAAAGCTGGGCATGAAAAGCCTTTAAGTTGTCCGAGGGTTGAAGCCGGGTCGACTAGCTCGTTTTGCTGCCGCACTCATAGTGGAAGGAATGAAGCATAATTCTTCGGTGGGGACTGGGTTTAAGACGCGAGGCGATTTAATGGCCTGGATTGCCTAACTCTGCACGCGTTTGCTGTGCCGGGCAGCATCTCAATCGTGTAGATGGCACCAGAAAGGCAACACCAAGCAGCCATCAAGGATAGTCTGAGCAAGCAGGGTTCTGAGGCATCTAAGGTTCGGGACAATACGAGCATTCGCTTTTTTTCCGCGCCTCGACTTCCGGTCTTGTGGCTCCACATAGCGGGGAAAGCTCGTTCCTGCTGCGACCAGTGGGCGCCAGCTGCCTCAGTCGGAATGGCAATGCTCATAATTCTGTACATGTCTTGTCTCTGCAGGAATCTCATGCCATTCCTGAACATCCTAGCTTGGCCCGGTGTGCATTTCAACAGAAGGGCATGTCAATGCGGGTTTGGTTCTCAGGTCCCTGAGATTGCACAGGCGGGCAGTGAGTGTTCAGTAGTCACCGGTTAAGCTAGGAGATCGCCTGCAGAGTACCCACATTATCTGGTTGCTTCAGTACACTTGAATTGGAGATGGCGGCTGTATCGACTAGCTTGCCTTTCCGTTGATGTTTCTTGTGCACCGAAGCATGGCCTTGTGTAGTACTGAGCAGAGAAAACTGAGAGCTGCATGCCCCATTGACCAGTTGCCTCAAACTCAAAACGCAAAGTCCAATCTAGATGTGACCCTGCCTCCTCCGCAAGACACCCAACCGGCCGTGTCTGCAGACTCGGGCGTTCTGGGAAGCCTTTCTCCTCTCCCTTCACGCGAGAGGCGTCCTGGCTTTGCGGTCCCTGTTGCGCAATCAGGGCTCATAAGCAGTATCCCAAGGTGCTGGAACAGAGTCGCAGTATCTGGAACGTGGAAGGCACCTTCGGTTCAAGACTTTGCTGCAAGCAGATTTCAGAAAAACCGGGAAGGCCTGTCGTAAACCGGAACAATCCGCCAATCTACGTTGACACACGAGTTCTGTGAACGACGTTTCTCAACATACCTGCCTGTCCTTCTGTCCATGCAGTCAGCCCCAGATGGTGTGGGCATGTCCCTTGGATAGAGGCTCCTAGCAGGGTCGACATGCTTCCCCCCCTTTCACAACTTGGACTGCAGCGCCCTATCTTTGCTTCGGGGACTGACCGGTGCTGTGGAAAAAGAACCGGTTTGGAAGGAGTTTAGCTTCCACCACTAGCCTGCCGGTGGCCCGAACCTTGTTGTCCTGCATTGCCTTTATCAAGGCATTTCTCCGCTTGCGTCTTGGTTTTCCTGTTGCTTGGGCTGCAAGATCAGATCTGATCTATGGAGCCTCCGACTCTGGGAGAGACTGAGTTGTCTCGGTTGTAGTCTTGGGCTTTTGGTTTTCGCAAGACACGAGCTCGCTCCACGGGATGTTTCGTCCGGGTTGGGATGACTGTAGGGTTCTCCTATCACAACCGGCCCTTGGACGATGCACCGCTCCACAGATGTAGAACAAAGACGTAACCGCCGGAACTTGGATGCAGTCCTTCGTGGACATGACCCCTGACGCGCTGTGCCTGCGGCAATTCAGCTCTGCTGAACCGAAAGCTTGCGACTGAATGCAAGATGCCAGAGCCACGCGAGTCTTGGCGGAAGTAGCGAGACATTGCCGCACCATGTAGCACCTTGGCACCACACGAGTCTTGGGCAACGCGAAAGCGACTTCGGCAAAAAGAAGTTGGATCTCCGAGGTACCCGAAACTTGACACTTAAAGAGCACTTAGCGACTTAGCGGTTGGCCTCGCTTGTTTGTTTTTTTGGGTGCTTGGGAGGTCCAAGAATTAAGCAGTCTCAAGCAGCACGGCTTCTGCCAAAATTTCTGCGCATCAAAGTTGGATAATCGTGCCTTGGTACCTGCACGAAATGCCATGTGCACCGCACTTAACAGTGCGCTTAAGCCCGCTTTCCGCAAGTACCCTCATCCGAGTGCCCGGCCGCATTAGAGTCTGGCGCGGCAAGTGGCTGCATCCAGTGTGATCCAAGTGTGCGGCTGGGCGCTGCATCTTGCTAAGTTGGTTGTCGCCCAGTGTATGAATTGCACGTTGGATTCCTGAGCTGGCTAGGGCAAAGTCACGACTAGTTTGATAAAGGTCAATTGTGCAGAAAGTGTTGCTAGTATGTTCCATACGGTTTCTAATATGCAGACGAGAAGCTTTAGGCACTTATTCGAGTTTGGTCTTTTGACTAGTGTAGTGACTAGTGTTTGGCCCCTGATGTTATCTGCAGAGGCTGACTTCCTAGTCCTACAATTCCTACCTACCGCAGTTTACTGAGGCGGATTCTCGCCCTGACTTGCCGAAGGAAAGACACTTTGGCACGCAGACATTTCTAAAGCTCATGAGCGGCATAGGAGCTCTAAGACCCGGTTTGATCCCACGCATTGGTCTTGAATCTTGAACATACTTGAACATGGCAGTGTACTGCTCCTCGGCCTTGGAGGCGTTAGTCAACACATCCAAGCGAGCCACACTAGAGCGACTAACCACTAGCCTCATGTGTCTCGACCCACGGATGCTGCAGGCTTCTGCTTCAAGGGGCTTTGTCCCTGACTTGCTGCAAGAATGTCGCACACCCATCTACGCAAGAAGTTTCTCTGTTTTGACAGCTTCGTGTTCAGTATGGAGCATGTCCTATGGCTTGGATTTCGATTTGTGAGAGATGAATAGCCATTCATATACGAAGACTTGCAGGCAGAGTAAGCGTCTTTTTCTTGCAGCAGGTTTTCTTATTCAGGTTATGCATTCAAGATGCTGGCTCAATGTAGAATGCGGGGGTTTTGCTTCAGTGTGAGCTGTCCTGGCTGCGTGCGCTGCATGGGCATGAAGTAGGAAGACCAAAGTACGGCGATGCCATTATCCGGATGTAGTTTCTCCTGCTCGTTATCAGGCACAGCAGCCTTCAGTCAAGAAGTGAAGTCTTGTCTGAGACACTGCAAGCGCTTGGCTGAGGTCGACCCCTCAAATTCCTGCCTCACTATGGCAGAAGGCTGCAAGAGCATTAATGAGTCGCAGCCCAAATATCAACCCGTCTGCATCAGAAGGCACCTGTTTTGCAGCTCCACACCTCATGGGCTCTCGCTTGCGACACCCGGTATGCAGCACACATGCTGACCATGACAGGATCCCGGAGACGAAGCGATAGTAGAGAGCGTGCGGCATTTTACTGCGTCTGATTTCTCCAAGGTGACGAAAAGAAAGACGAGGACGTGAAGCCCGACGACGGAAAGGGAAACGACCAGGACGGGTGTCGGTTGCTTGCTTTGCTCACCTCTCGTGCTCAGAGACTCGTGAGACCAGACATGCACTGACTGCAGGACAAAAAGAAAGAAAGGGAAGCAGCTCTCGAACAGGCCTGCGACTCTGCGACTTGCTGACCACCGTCATGGCGACCTTGGAGCTTTGCAGGCGCAGGCAGCGCGAGCAGCAGCGCTTCCAGCACAGGGCCCTGGCCAGACTCGAGGGGTGTCGGCGAGGTTCTTAAGTAGATGAACGTAATGTTGTAATGACTGTGGGCTGTGGGACATTGCGGGATGGAAGTGGGGCAGTGCAACTGTAACTATGGAAAGGCACACTTCCTGTAATGAGTCATGACGACAGTTCAGCGTTTGCTTGACAGAACTTCTGGCTCAAGCCACACGGACACCACCAGTTTGAAGCGCAGCCACACATCGGGCCATGCCATGGTGCGGGCCACCCAGCGGCTCAAAGGTACTCAGCACGGGCGATTGGTTGGACGTCATGCCTGGCTTTTGGCGAAGCATGGGCTGTGGTGCGAACTTCAATCATCTCCATGCCGTCCAGCTCAAAGGTCTGGAACTTGGCACAGCAAGTACTTGCATGCTTGCAGTATGCGTCACCTGTGAAAGCCAGATGGACAATGAGTAATGCTGAATCCTGGCGATGTTGGGCTGTCGGCATCTGCAGAGCATGATGTTAATGTATTGAAGCATGAACACCCATACCGAGAGCGGTGTGGTTAGGTCGGGCTAGTGCCACGCTGGCCAGTGTGTAGCCCGCCGTACCTTCTCTGGTTTCGGGCCGCGGCATCGAGCACTCGTAGGCAACAGATGTGCATGCATGCTTGCTAAACGCCTGAAGGGGAGGCTCACCATGCTAGTCACCTGCTAGTCATGCTGAGCCCAGAATGACGGAGATCGCGCGCTTGGCAGTTTCAGGAGTACACGCTCGGGTCGGTCGCACTCTTGCTGTTGCTTTCCAGAGTCGCTTGGTGCCAGTTTGAGGCCCGCCTCGGGCCTCGGGACCCTGAAAGATGCCCGCCTCGCTCGCTTCGGTCGCTTTCGGACTAGGCCTCTAGGCCTAAGCTCTACAGTTCAGAGCCCTCCCTCAGAGCCTCCCGTGGAGTTTGCAGCCGAGTTCTGGAGACAAGAAACGGAAGCGAGCATCGGCGATCAGAGGCATCTTTTCAACCGTCCAGATGCAATCGGTCGCAGAGTGGCACGACAGGGAGAGCGATCGCCAGCCCCCAAAACGAAATTAGGTGTTTGGCTTGCGCGGGCGGCCTTGTTTTTGGCTTTGGCTGGAAGGGGAGGGACTGGAGGTGCTTTGGGGTGCCTGGATGCGCCAAGCGAGACCCATAATATGAACGGTGCATGCGCAGTTTGGAACCAAAAGTTTGAGAATTTTGGCTACTGTCGAGGGCCACTGAAGATCCGGGTCCAAACGTACCTGTTTTCGGGAGAAGGTCCGATACTGACCGCGCTGTGGCTGCTACGGTTCCTTTACGAAGATTTTCAGGCCCTCGGCTGGACATGAAGCGCTTGCGGCTGGCACTGGATCGCTTGCAAGCACAGCATCCGCGGCTCAGGGCCCGGCTGATATGGGATGCCTCCGGGCAACACTATCTTGTCCCTTGCTTGAGGAAAGAGTGCCTCCTCCTTTTCGTGTTCTATGCATTCTAAGGGGTCCTCTCTTCGCGGGTTCTGACTTAAGCGGCTCTTGATGCCCACGGGCGGCAAAAGCGAGGAAGGTCTCGTGCTCTCTGCAGGTGGAAGACAACACACCTTTGCCCATCCATGAGAAGGAGGGAGCAGATCCAGCGACCATGAACCTGGATCTGGAGGCAGCTCTTCTGACACTTGGAAGAACGCGGGTCGAGCTTCAAGCTTCCTCTTCCCAGCCTCAAGCAGAGAGGAGCAGAGTCGAAGCACCAAGGACCCACATGGACGAACACCCTTCAGTCTTTGTCACCTACATTTGGCGGACTGGCCTATACCATGGCAGATCAGGGAAGTCATGCCACACCTGTAACTCCTGTATACGTGTCAGTTCCACCCCGGCACCAGGTACGGCGATGCAGCGCAGCGGGCCCTTCTGCTTGTGGGCATGAGGTACCGAGTCCACACAGACACACAGATGTCACGACCATGTAAAGCAGGGTCGTGGGCATGTTGCAGGCATGGACCTGGAGATGGCCGAGCCGTGGAGATCGCTCTGGCGCACCCCGGCCACCATCGGCCGCCGGATGCCTCATCCGGCTTCATCGTCACCCCAAGTCTTGCGGACCCAAGGCAGCTGCTCCTGCTCTACGAAGGACGACCGCTTCCGGAAGGAACCGGCAGCAGCCGCCTGGTCCTGGAAATCTTGTTTTCACAAACCTGTTGATGTGCCAACAATGCCTGGCCTCTCCCGTGCTAAATATGAAACTGTTGCGAGGTGCATCTGTTGTCAACTGATCTCGTGTCCACCGGACCGGATGTGACGCGAGGTCACATGAACTACACCGAAATCATCAGCTTCGATGGCAGCCTCAGCAAGGAGCAGGTGCAGAGGTGGCGGTCGATCGAGGCGGAGTATCCTCCGAAGATTCGCAACGCGCAGCACGAGCCTTGATCCAAGCACCCCGCCTCGTAGCAGAGACCGCGAGACGCCGATCCCAAACTAAGGACACCTTCGTTCAACCACGACATCCGGAGTTTCGGGCGGTTTTCGAGGCATTTTTTTGACTCTTTTGCATTGTCCAGTGTGTACTGGTGGCTGTGCAAAATCAATAACTGCTTTGTCATGGCTCCAGTCCACGGCTCTCCTTGCAGCGTGGCCAGGGCTTCTGCCTGGAGCTCATGCGACTGGATGCATCGGAGACGAAAGCTCTGGCCAAAGCTAGCCGGGCCTCAGGAACCGTGCAGCCTGAGATCCATGAAATCTGTTGGTTTTTTCCGGGGGATGCAGGGGCTGGAGACATGGGAAGCTGGAGTCATATCAGCCATGTGCATGCTTCGCAGGGGTCATGTGAATTTTCAGACACGACATGGATGGCAGGAACAACGGTGACTGGTGCGATCGTGGCTGCAGCCCATCTGGCAGTGTTGAAGGAGCGCATTCCACAGTCTGCCATAGCAGAGCATCGGCTGAGCGCTTCAGCAAGTAAGTCTCGCGACAGGAACTTCAAGCAAGATGTTTAGAAGCAGATCGCATCAAAGTCGGCCTTCTCATGAATGAGCGGTCTTTTGTGGATGCCTGTCCTGGAGGGAAATTTAAATAGACTTTGCCAAGATTCTTGCGGCCTCGGGCCTCCTGTATGCAGAGTAGGCCCTAGGCGTTCGGGCCCGAGGACAAGCGCTACTCGCAGGAGATGGGAAACTTCGCGAGCGCCTTGCACTGGTTCTCGGAGGTTCAGCCCGACTTCTGGCACACTGCAAGGGAAGCTCGTCGATTCATGGACCGTGTGATCCAGGAGCGTCTGCTTATCAGCACACGCTAGGGCCAGGGCATAATTTGGCATAAGAACTTGCTTGGACGGGCAAAGCAGGAGAAATGCACCTTTCCCGGTTTCATCATCCAGAACGAGCTTCCCGGCCTCATCTTCTGCATCCTCTGTAAACTGAAGAACCACAGCGATCGCTTAGCGGCTTTGCCTATGGCTTTGTGAAAGGTTCCTTTCCATGGAGATGCTCCAGATGCTGTCGAGTGCCTCCGCAGAGCTCGTAGCTGGCTTTGGAGAGCAGGGAGATCACGTTTCCGCACTGGCGGCTGCATTTAAATCGTTTCGCTGCGATTCACAGGTCAAATCAAGTTTTCCGCTAGCGCGAGACCCGCCTCGGAGCCGCTTCCGAGTATGCAGACAAATAATGAAGTGTCCAAGGATAGGTTTTGGGATTGAGTGTTTAAGTCTCCGGTGCAATCATGCCGCAAAAGGCGGCAGGAGGGAAAGGGCGGGCAAAACAGCACGGAGGAAGCAAGCGTTCCCAAAATCCCATGCAAGGTATGGACCCGAGCCCAACTCCAGGAGGGACCAGCCACAAAACCGTCAAAATCACAGGTCCACTGCTTCAAAATGTCCAGACCTAGAACTAGATCAGCATCAAATCCTGGGAGGGGCTAAAGGGGGTGGGTGCAATGTAAACACAGTTACACCTGATTACATGGATCTGATCTAGACGCCCCGGCCGGATTTTCAGCTTCAAGTCCCGGCAGCGCTTTTCCCTTCCGTTGTGCTCCTTGTGTGCACTGCTGCAATGCAACACGCAGCCAGACGACCCCTCACGGGGCACAAACAGCAGCTCTCCCTGCATCCTGCATGCAAGCATGGGCGAGGTATCGTCGCTGGGCGTGCTGACAAGTTTTGGCAAGTACGACAGCTTCGAAGTTCTCGAGAACATCCAGGCCTTCCCCTGACTTCAAAAAAAGTTCGACATCGGGTAAAACTTAAACCACAGTACGCGCAGTGGGACATGGCTCTCTTCCCAGGCTGCACTTGCCGGCTTCATGACTGGCATCAACCTCTCTGTTTGCACCAGCGGAGCTTCTGGCACCATGACTATGAGCGTACAGGTGACGAAGAGTCTCAGCCGCAAGCACGCGATACAATGGATGAGGTAGCCCCGAAGTCTATTAAGTACATGCCGTTTTGCAATCAAGCTTAGCCACATGCTCGTATGTAAGCAGATGGGGCAACAGACCGTGCAAGCCATGGAAGCGTACCAAGGAACATTGTGCCAAGAGCACGGGAGCTGGCCAAAGCAGTATCCCAGCACATCAAGGACCCTGTTACATTGCCCTGCTCGGGCACACTTCGTCGATGTTGGTTTGCTTTCCCGACTGCTCACACTTTCTTGCATTCCTCCCTTCTGCTCCTTTGCCAGTCACGCATCGCAGTCTGTGGTAACAGATTTCCAGGAACGTCGATGTGCGATGCCCGACTAGAGACTCTAGAATAAAAGTAAGCCTCTGAAGTCCCAACTTGCGTAGCAGTGGCGCAGGAGGCTCTCAGCAACCCACCGCCCGTGGAGCCGGGCGTCGACGCGGCACTGAGCCCTGTCGGGGCTGACTTCCGCCAAGCCTGCGAGGCCGCGGAGCTAAAAGGTGCATCCTTCGTCGTTCCTCTCCACCTACTCGTAGTCTTAGTTGTTGCTCCGGCGATGGGACGACTTTCTCGGGTCGATGTTGGAGTTTTGGAACTGGGGTTTCCGAATTTTGCGGTTGTGCGGTTTGGCCGTTGGGTGTCGGTGGAGCTAGAACCCTGTCCTTCGGACGCACTATAGCCCACTGATCTATCTCTCAATTTTTTGACAGTGGTCTCCTCGAGTGGATCTGCCGTCATCTACGCAAGCGGAGCTAGCAAAGCATCCAGCAAATCATGCCGTGGGTAGGCTGGTCCGTAATCATAACGCAGTTATATGCAGTTGCACATGCTCATACAGTCACCTCGTCTTGCCCTGAGATCATGGAGCCGCTGATCGCAAAGAACAAACAGCGCTTGGTCGAAGCGCACAGGACAATGTGTTGCACGTACCTGCAAGCTATGGTTGCAGTGACGTAACACTTTGATCCTAGCGGAGGACAGCCCATGGGGCTTCTGCAATGATGGGAGACGTCTCGGGAGCATATACCTGGAAGACTCACTTCCTCGTGCCGGTGGTGACTCTTTTCGCCATCTTGTCATCGGGTCCGCTCCAGGCCTTTCCACTCTACGTAAGGCTGGGTCCGACCGGCGCTTAACCAGGTCACCGAGTCTTGAACTCTTCCAGAGCTGTTGGCAGGCAGCTCATGGACGCGGGCGTCTTCCGCTGGGCTTGTGAAGATGGAGCCCGGAGCTGTTCTGAGCAGGGCGAGAGTCTGCAAGACCTCTACACCAGCACGTTTTCTGCGCAGATGCGCTTCTTTATCCTGGTCGGGCTGGCCTACGACATGCACCTTGACCATATTTGGCCACACTCAAGTTAGTCAGGGGATGTTAGGGGATATTTCGGGGTTCAAGGGCAGGGTGTTGACCCTGCGGACGTGGTTTTCACAGGAGCTTTCGTCGCAGCACCGTAGGCCCTGCAGCCGAAGCTCCTTGGATAGTTTGATAGGCCTGTATTTTTTTTAATTGTCTCGGCAGTTTGGATGCTCACGGAAATCATAATTTGTGATGTTCCAAAATGCCGGACATCCCAACCTACGCAGTAAGAAATGATGAAACATCTGTGGCTGACAGCAAAAAACAATGGACATCCCAGCACTTGTACAGTTGCGTTTGCAAAACAAGGAAAAAAGAAACGTTCATGAAATTCCTTTTCCTTCTGCGAAAACGTTGATATTGCCTTTGCATCTTGATACTGTTGTATGACAACCCCATCAAGTCGGTGTTCTATCCTTTCGGCCTGCAATCTTATGATGCGATCGTGACGCGACTTCTGCATAACCGTAACCTAGCGGGGCATGAACAACATAGTGTTAGTTCTTATGTTTTCAGCACAATCCTGACACGCAACTGTGTACAGAACACCGACACCAGTGCACTTTCTGTTGCCAAACCTGCGACTTTTGAAGAATCCAAGCCTACGTCTTGCTAGATGCAAGCTTGTTGTTGCAATGCTGGCTTTCCAACAGCCTTCTGAAATGACTACAAAAAGCCAAAGATGTAGCATCGCCGCCAACATGTTGCTAGAATGTTTCTACATCGATAGTATACCAGTGCCGTTTAACTTGCACCAGAACCTTGGTATGTCTGTCTTATCTGGCAACAACGACGGGCTCGTTTTGTAATGGCAATTGGTGAAGGTGAAGAAGCCGCTTTTTGAACAGCAAATGAATGTGAAGCACGATAAGCTGCAAAAAGAACTGACACGATCACCGGACAAGAACACACCGTGACTATGCTGTAGCCAGGCAGCGGTAACAGGACTACCCACAGGGACTCACAAGGAAACCTGTACCGACACAGCAGGCGTTGTTAGCATACGCATTTCACTGCGAAGGCATGGTTTGTCAGTGGAGGTTTTCGGCACAGATGAACACATAGACACGTGCATGCATTTTTCCTATACCTGTACATATACACGTGGAGCACTGCTTTTTTCAGAAAACAACTGGGAAATTCAACACACCATGGTTCAAGAAACAACGCGGTTTTTCAAGAACAAAGGCGGGTATTATCAGGAATACATCGGGAGGACAAAAGTTTTGACCTACGGGACCTTTCTTGTCTTAATAAAGACGCTTTGCGGAGTAGCGGAGTACCGAAAAGTGCAATTAACGTGGCCTGGCCAGCGGAGTATTTTATACCCCGTTTTGAAATTATACTACTTTAACGTTCCGGAGGAGTAGCCGGTTGGTCCTGTTTGATAGGATTCTATGGGGGAATGGGGGCCTGTGTTCGCCGAAAGAAGGAGTAGGTCAAACTTTCGTCCTACCGCAGTAAGGACCGACTCGTTCAAGAATACAAACATACTTCTTTCCACAAGCATCTTCGGCGCGATGTAGTACCAGAGACAGTCACCGTGCATCGTGGTGTGGCTGCCCGACTGTATACGTGGCCTTACCATCTTTGTGTTTAGCTTATATGAACTTACTCAAAATAGTCCACGCTTTCAAATTCATACACACGAGCCCTAGCCTTGATACAACGCGTTGATATATATATATATATATATTGGTATGTATGTCTTCGCAAGCAATATGGCTGGAGCTAGAAATGCACATGTGTTGTGTGCTGCACGGTGGCAACCGTGTCTTTCTCCCATTCTAGATTTACTTTTCTACTGTCAGCATGTCAGTTTTCCTGCATATCGCACGCTGATGTTACTGTGCGCATGCATTGCTGTACAGTCTCGCATGGACATGCATATACATCGCGTCACCTCCTCATCTGTCCCGTGTACCGTTAGATAGAAAGCATTTGACTCCCCTATGGTTGTGTGTATCGAAGAACCTGCATGCATTTGTTGACAAGAATGCATACACACTTGACGTGTTCTAGGAATGCATACGCCGTGTGACCGTCCGGGGAGCCCTCTGTCCCTTTTTGTGCTTTTCTTGCATTCGTCCATCATATAAGGTCGTACATACTTAGTACTTCTTTGTGTTGATGATGTTGGCTAGTGTGCATATAAAATGAGTAGTCGGGTATACTCTGGCACACGAGGCTATATGCATAGCCTGCGTTGAGAAACGCATACGGGATTCTCCCAGGCACTATTCTCACATGTCCTGTCTCTGCTGTGCGAGTCCGTGCGCGGTTCTGTACTTCACGTTACCTGCGCAGAAATGCAGTTGCTATCGTTGGATCGCCATTCGGACAGTTTAGCTGTACAGCGCATCAAGGAACAGTATCCTTCCGCAAGCGGTCAGTTTACTGCGCCTCTGCCGCATCCTGACAGCGTGTGTCTTCCTCAAGTTCTCGGTCCTCGAAAGAGTGCTTGTGTGCATTTACTGAGTCCGTAGACACGCATATGCGGCACAATTGCATTACTTGTGTTTCTCGGCGCCCTTTTTTGTGCTTCTCTAGGGATGTGTATGCAATATGTTGCCTAGGGCAGACCCGGGTCTCTCGATGCTTCCGATGTTCCTTTGCCTTCGTATACCCTAAAGGAAATTTTATTTTCTTGTCCCCACACTTCCTCTGATGATAGCGACGAGATATTGATTTTTCTCCCACTCTTTTCTACGTTTGAGTCTTTGCATGCATTCAGTTTGTGTCTAGAATCTTGAAATGCGTATGCTCGTCTTACCGTCCCTTTTCACACGATCCCTGCGCTCGAGTCGATTATGCGAGCACGTTGGAATGTTTTGACCAAATTACATAACCGTTACATCTCTCAGGATTGACCCTGTGTGCATTTTGGCGGCTTCCCGGAATGCATATATGTTTCCCCGGTATCGATGCGGCCCCGCGTGCATCTACAGCCAGCTTGGAAACTCATGCTGTCAAAATGCATACACGGGGAGACTCCCAAGCCCTATGATGCCGGCCAAGCTCGAGAAGTGCATCTGTGCTTTCGTTTTTTGAGTCGATTTCTGATCATAAGGAATACGGCGTGCCTTTGTGCATTGTAAGCCGATGTCAAAACGCATACACGAAAAGACTACCTTGACCCAGAGCCCGATTTCTGATCCAACATGAATACGGGCGTACCTGCGTGCATTCTAGCGTGGAAACGCATGTGCGGGAAACACTGCACTGTCCATCTGTGCTTTCCTTCTTTCCGAAGATTTCCGATAGAGAATGAATCGTGGGACTCCTAAAGCCCTTTGATGCCGGCAGAGCTCGAGAAGTGCATCTGTGCTTTGTTTTTGGCGAAGATTCCCGACAGAGAATGACTTGTGCATTTTGAGCCACTGTCAAAACGCATACACGGAGCTCGAGAAGTGCATCTGTGCTTTGCTCGTTTTGAGTCGATTTCTGATGCAAAACGAGCACACAGGCATGTTAAGCCAATGTCAAAACGCATACACAGCAAGACTGCCTTAACCCCGCCTTAACCCAGAGCCCTTTCGTGCCAGCCGAAGTCGATTTCTGATTTCAAACGAATACAGGCGTGCCTGTATGCATTCTCAGCCGGTGTCAGAACGCATACACGGCAAGACACCTTAATGCAAAACCGAGCTTGGGGAAATTTGACTCGATGTCATGTCTTTGTTTTTGAAAATTGTCTATGTTGTTTCGTGAAAATCCGCCAGGACTTCTTGAACAAAACATTCCTTCTTCTTGAAAATACCTACGCTTGTTCTGCAAAAGCCAACCCCTATTAGCTGAACATAGCGCCGAGACACTCCCAGCACCCTATACACGTGCATCTCTACATGTTTCGTATGGTTTGCCTACTTGCCTGCCTGCCTGCATACCTACCTTACCTACCCGACTACATAGGTGAACAGGTAGCTTTTTTACAACTAACTTTCGTTTTGACGACGTTCTACACACCCGCGCAACAGACGTGGAGGCATGCGCACAAAGAGCCCCAGATGGTTTGTCCACGTGCCGAGGTACGGCGCTCGCGTGGCTTCATGCCTCGGCGCACTTACTGCCGCCCTCTGCTTCGTGGGCCTTGCCGTCGCGGCTTCGTTGGATTCCCAGGCACTCGGCCTTGTGTATAAGGAGTTTATGGGGGTGTTCATGCGGGCTTCATGGGGTCTTGAAAAAGAAGGGTGCTCTGCCGGCAGAGGGCAAGGACTGCGGGAGCACAGATTGCTTCTTGCGCTCAGGCTTGGCCGTTGACGCAGTCGACAGTGATGCTCCTTGACTGATAGTCGGCCGCAATGGCTTGGGACTGTCTTCACTGTTTACAATCTCATCCTGCGGACCCCGAATCAGATGATCATGTCTTTCATATCATGATTGGTCTCACGTCCCAGGTATTTCTGCTTTCTCTTCGCTGACCTGGGTGGAAATTTGGCGTCCTTCAGTGTGCTGGGCTGGATGTGGCATTATCCACTCCTGCACCTCGTGTGGCCATAAGCAGCCCAATGCACTCCAAAAGCAACCTCGTGGTATTCTTGCGTGGACGATCCGGGAACTTGCAAGTTTTAGCTAATTAAACTAGAGTTCCCCGAAGCGCACCAAGGCAAACATTCTTCATCGGCCTGAGCAATGCTGCAACGCAGGCAACGGTTCGTCAAGATTGTTCAATGCTTGGGGGGGCGGGGAGTCAAGCGAAAGATCTCAGAAGCTATGATTACGTAACATGAGGGGAGCCATCTATCACTCAGACTATACACATCATTGTATATATCTGTTTGTACATATCCATATATGCACATACACACATAATATGAACCTCCTGTGGTCCTTTGCTTCCGTCCGTGCTTGGTTGCTTGTTTTATCGCTGAATGTGTTGAGCATCTTCCAGTGGGGGGCACGTGGAAACACGAGTTTACTCGCGATTGCGCTCTAGCCAGTACAGCCAAACTAATCAATCATGTAAGGAAATGCCGCTGCAGGCGGCAATGCCAAGCAATGGTAGGTGGCGAGTGAAGAAAAGACAGCTGTCCTACATGTTTGCAGTGCAAATAGGCACTGCCTATAGATTTAGGAATTTCCGTCTATTCAACCTATACGAGCTTTAAACTGTCTGTACTTAACGAAAATTCCAGCAGTGACCCAATGTTTGTTTAGCATTTGATGTCTACATCGTGTTTATCGGAGTTTACCGCTGACATTTCAGAAGTGTAGGTTTGTATGTGAGTAGGTTTTATCGACATCATCGCCCGATATGTAACTATGCAGTTCGACAAGAATAGTCAGGTCTGGTTATCATGCCCACCAGTTTTAACAAGAAGGAATATACTTTTCAGAATAGTAATTAGTCGCTGGGTACTCGTTTTAAAGTTGTTTCTGATTGAAACTCAAGTCTCGCTCAATAACATTCAACGCCAAGTAAATGCCAAAGCAACTAATAGTTTCCCGCATATCTCTGATGTTGAACCAGGTTATAGTTAGCCTTCTCAGCTTAGTTGGTGTTTCAATATACCCCGACGTGTAAATTGCTTTTCTGTGATACGGTCCCAGTAGTGTGTGAGCAATTCCTCAACGCCACGGCCACAATCACCACCACAGTCACCAGAAATCACCAGAACCAGCGTAGCATGAGTATGCCTAAGTACGTGTAATTAAACCCAAGAATACGATCACAAGACTTCCGAAAGAATGATACCCAAGCTACACCTACCGAAGAGATGCAGCCTATCTGATGAGACCACTCAGAAGACCTTCAATTTTTCCTCGAACAAAAACAGCCTGGTTCGGACAAGCGTACTCCTATACGTGGAGAAGGCACATCACACGCACTCCCCCTCACCATGGTTTCCAAAACCAGGGTGATCAGGGTCAGGGAAAACAGCGCAACCCCCCAAAACCTAGTAAAAACACAGCTGTGTGCCTCTCCTCTGTCGCTACGCCATCCTTTACAAGCAAACACGGGGATCAAAAGCTGCGAACTCGATTCCGAGCCTCCATGACTGTCCATATGGAGCCCTCTTTGAGGGTAATTCCCGATTGAGTTCTCGCATCCCCTAACTTTGGATATTATCGGGAAGGGAGTTGAGAACATAGGAACCTTGGAACAGCGCTACTGGCTGCTATAAAAGCCTGACCCTAACAAATCAGAGGTCCTAGTTCTCCAAACCCTTCCATGCTCAAGGCTGCTCTTGAGGACCCAATACATAGGTCCTCCTGATGGGTCTACAACCTGACCCCTCTTTCAGTTTCCCAAACTCTGGGAGGATCCAGAAGATGAAGGCGAAGTCATGTTGCCTTCCTCGTTACGCACCAGCCAATCTCCTACAAGTCCTTCAAAGACCCGTCGGACCTTCCCAGGGTACCCCTCTACATGAACTGGATACCCTGCCCTCCAGAGACTGTATAGGATATGGGCTCGGTGCGGGACGCCAGCTTGCAGCGGCATCGGGATCAAATGAAATTCCGTAGTCTGACAGCCGCAATCAACTCGCGGCTTCTCCCGACACACTACCCAGCGCCAAAACTTCTTCGAGATTTCCCACATTGCGATCGAAATCACACTAGCTACCGCTACAGCAAACGTAGACCCGTCACACTCAACTTCGAACCCTGGCTCGACAGCTCCATCTCCAGCTAAGGTCAAAGCTCGGGGGTAGCCAGAACCGACTATTAACGAGGCACACTCGGAAGACACTTCACACTCTTCAACGGCTCCGGCTCCCTGAATCCCTCTCAGAACGATCCAGAAAAAGACCCCAAGGAAAACCAGAAGCCTCAAGAAGCTCCAAAAGACCGGTGCCTGAAGCGTAACCTCGTGTACATCGTCCACATACCGTATAATCAGCTTTCCTTCAGCTGTTTCATAAGCTGCCTTAGGCCACGCATCTGCCTTAGGCCACGCATCTTCAGAACTCAAAACCTGGCGTGGGCCCGCTTCTACAGGGAAGCAGTCTTCTGAAACACCTGCTCACGGTCACTACTGATGGCTCCGTAGTCGAACTGCCTTCTGAGGAGGATTCCGCGTTGAACCCCTGGCCAGCCCCAACACCGGCAGCGAATACCTGTCTAACCCCGACAAGCCCTGGAACCCCCCGGTACGGGTACTCATCTAGCTCAGGATTATCCTCTCGATCTTCCTCAGCTGGCTGGGGAACTTCCCCTGCATGAGCAGGTTCAGCTCCAACACCTTGATTCCCTTCACCTAGAAAACCTCCTAAAGCACTCTGAAAAATAGACCCAGGAACCCCGCCAACAGTGGAACCCCCGAGCCATCCTACCACGATCCACCTATCAACCACTTCAAACCACTGAGGACCCTCAAACTCTAAGGCGCGCGGTCCCTTTCGGAGTATGCTCGCAACCTCGGCTACAATAGCGGCCCTGAGATACAAAGAAGTGCACCTCAAGTAACCCCAAGCCTCTGAGCGCTCCCCAAGAAAGGCTAAGATCACCTCACCTGCCGTGCTCATCAACTGAACCAAGAAATGCAATCTCAACCAAGTCCCTACCATAGGAAACTCACACACATCAACAGGTTCAACCACATCCTCATAACACCCCTCGAGTTGAGTCGCCCAGCCATGGCTACTAGATGCTCCGCCAGTGGTCACCTCCGGTAACTCAGCACCAGGTCTAAAGACGTCTCCACTGCTTCCGCTCCCCCCAAACAAACCTCCTAGATGCGCCTCGAAATCCCCACAAAACTCCCCTTCAACACCCGGGACTCCTGGGGCTTCGTCAAAACCGGCACCGGGTAAAGGTTCTAATGGTGGCAACTCAGAAGAATCCTCAGACCCCTCGGAAAGTTCGCTAGGGTCTACGACGCTTATTCCTAAACCCAACCCAGACACTACGGAACTCTGCAACGGCATCACACCCGGCTCTTCCGAACTCTGCAACGGCATCACACCCGGCTCTTCCGAACTCTGCAACGGCATCACACCCGGCTCTTCCGAACTCTGCAGCGGCATCGCTCCAAAGTCAAAGGTTGAGCTAGGATGCAACTGTGCTACCGACCCTGCAGGACCTTGAAAGGATGAAGCCCCTGATTGTGCCCTAGATTCTTGCAGTCCACCATCAGCTTCGGTCCCAGACGGCTGCTGCAGCTCAAGTCTGTCATGGGTTGCACTTCCAGAACTACTAGACCCAGTCGCTTCTGTACCCCGCAACTCTGTTACTTTCCACCTGGGCCCATCACCATCTGATTCAAAGCGAAACTCAGCATGAAAATCTGCCCCCTGAGGCATACCCGCTAACGAACCCGTGTCGCGTACCCTCGGCGCCAGAGCGATCACAGTATTTGTCCTCAGGCGTTTACCACAGACGCGAAGTCGCGCCCACTCTACCCTAGGCACCCCTATCAAGGCTAACATAACGACGCAACTATTAAGGATTGTGACGAGCCCACACTCCGAGGTCCTAGCCAATACAGTTTCCCTTTTATTATCAGTTTCCTTTCCAGTAAGCCAAAGCAGCAGTGGTCCATATCTCTGTTGGAACGTTGGGGGATCAACCAGGTCACCACGGGCAAGTTGTTTTCGCAGCTTAGCTCTCTGGAGAAACGTGAGCCCCGTTGCTTTCTCGGCTTCAATAAGTTTACGTTGGGCTTGTTCCCATTCGGCCTGTGAGAACTCATCATCAGTAGGGTCCTCAGCTGCCTCACCCGTCCCAGGCTCAACCACCTCTTGTGCTACAGAACTCCCTTCAAAGAGCCCTTCTCCTTCACTAGGCTCAGTTACAGAACCAGCGCCTTCAGGGCCAAGAAAACCCAAAAACCAACACCCCACAACTCCAGCCGCTAGCGCCACCACAACACCTACAATCCAGGTCAACCAACCTCGCCCTAACGCAACCTGATCTTCGGAAAACTGTCCTGTAACTCGTGGGAGAGAAGCAAGCAACACCAACCCGGCGACAGCTTTGGCTGAAACCGACCCTGAAGCAAGCCCACCTAGCGAAACACGACTTAGCACCCTGGCAGTCCTAGCCTCAGTTGAAGATACCACCGGCTCTCGGATATTAATCAAACTCAGCAGCTGGAAGATACGAGTCCTGGACAATGGCTTAGTCCCTAGATCCGCTACTTGGAACTCCCCCGGAAGGTGCGCTACCTTTAAAATGCCTGCGAGAATCCTTTCCCTTCCCGCCACTGCACGCATACGGAGATGGCGGTTGCGCCAACCTGTTCCTGCTAATTCGAACGCCCTAACTGCCGCCGCGTTGTCTCCCAACAATGACATTGCAGAGTCATCCGAAATCATTTCGTCTATCAGGGGCTGTAGCGATTCAGCCAACTGTATGCTGTGCACCATACTTACCAACTCGCTCTCTGCCGAGCTTAATGTGGTAAAAGGCTGACGGGACGACTCCCGCACGAGGGGCGAGCCCCTCCAGAGAATAATCACACACTGAGTAGATCTATCATCGGCTGGTGAGTGTGAAGCGTCAAAATAAACTTCCAGCGTAGCATCAGTTCTGGGGCTCAGAAAAATTACGAACCGGCGTCAAACAAGAACTCGATACCCAGCCCAGAAGTCGAGCCCAGATAAGCCAGAACTTGCTTACCAATTTCGATAGTAACCTTCGGTGCTTTAGTGGCCATTTGGCCCATCTTCGAAACCGAGTAAGAGATGTCCGGCCGAGACCTCGTAGCAATCCACAACAAAGCCCCCGTTAGGGCCTGCGCCGCCCGAACAGCATCTACCGACACATCCTTAGGCATTTCTGGTTCAACCCATTTATTGAGAGGTACTGCCGCCGTCCCCTGCACCTCGAAACGCTGCAACAGCTCCTGCAAGTACGCAGTCTGGGCCAGTCGGTAGCCGCGCTCGGTGCGGACGATCTCCACTCCACAAAAAGTCACAGGCTCCAGGCCAAACCAAGTCGGCGTAGACGTCTTCCACTTCTGCTGCACAGCCGATATGAAGGCTTCACAGATCAAGGATTCAGAGAAGATAGCAAGGTCGTCAACGTACACGACCAAAAGGCCAACAACCTTCCGGTACTCTTCCCCGTCTTGCTCCCGAATAAACCACAAAGACTCATCCGCCTTGGCCTGCAGTAATCCATAAACCTGCTTTTCACAGCGCAATCTCAAACCACGGAATTCCTGATCTCTGTAGTTGCCCCAATCTTTAGGCGAGGTCGGGAGACCGTACAAGGCCTTCTTAACCCACCATCGGTCGGTACTCTTCAGAATGCCTAACTCTGTAAGAAAAGATGGAGGCTTAACAACAATCCTCTCTTCACGACCCTTCGTCTCAGCCCCGATTGGTGCATACAGGAACGCCGACTTCACATCAGTGGTAAAACCCTTCCATGACCCATACCGAGCTGCAAATGCCAGCGCGATGCGCAAGGTCACCCCTTCAGCCCCTGAAGCGTACAAGTCCTCCCGGGATAAACCTAATTTCTCAGCTGGCAAATAATTTCCACAACAGACGGCTCGGCATCTGCATCTCCCTGTACCGGACTTGCGCGTAAGCACACACACACTTCCCCGGAAGCTGGATCACAGATATCCCCTGCTCTACCCATTGATCTACCTGCCGCACATCAGTACGAACTACTGCCTCGTTGGTTACCTCTAAGCTAGTGACCTCCTCAAGAGCAGGGTCTCTCCAACAGCTAAGTTCCTTGCGCGCTTCAGATAAACCAATAGTCCGAGTTTGCAAAAACTGATCCTCAGCTCTATCACCAGTTCATAAAGGAATCTCAGCTTGCAAGGCCTTCAGGACCACACCCTCAGCACTGCCACTCTCACTTAAGCCCTGTTCATACCACTCAGTAAAACGCTCCGCCTCACTCAAGTGCTTAGCGATTCCAAGCAGCAGCTCAGGGCAGTTCTGAGTTTCACACAGCTCTTCAGCCCAAAGCCTACACAACCTCGAAGAAGCATCATGACCCTTAAGCCAACCCTGATGTATCTCCTCATCCCAAACAGGAACCGGAAGCTCAACAACCCAATCAAGGTCACACTCACCCTCTTCAGGTCGGGGGTCAATTGGTTTTTCACTCCTGGAAACTGATCTAAGCTCAGCTTCCCCAACTTCAACCTCTCCCTCAGAAGCCTTGCTTAAGACACGGTCTACTGGAAAGCCCAGTTCCCTCAACCGGCCTTGAAGTCACGAGGAACAAAAGCCGACACCACCCAGCGATCAGACCCCTGCCAATCCTCTGCTACATGCCACTTACCCCCGGAAAACACCACTGGTTGTACCCTAATATCGTATACCTCCCCAGCTCTTATTACACCAGTTGGAAGGGTCTTGCACACAGGGCCTCGTCCATCTTCTCCTTCAACCCACAAACCACCCCCAACAAACTCACCGAAAGCCTTGACCCCAATCGGAAACCCCACAGCATTTCGGAGATCCCGATGAACTGGTACTCTGGCATTCTTAGTCAGGTAGATGGTAGTCCACATGTGTCCAGGAAGGTGCGTCTCAAGGTACTTATTCAGATACTTTACCAAAGACGGACAGCCCTCAGTAGCCTTGGAAATTCCATGGAAACCTCCTACCCCGTACAGCATACAGCACCGCTTGACCTTTCCCTCGAGCGATTGGTCTCGTTGCCGACAGGAGTTCAACAGGGCCATTCACCAGCAGCTCCAAACACGAGGTATCGTCAAACTTACTTAGGAGTAGGTTCCGCTCAACAAGCACCCTTATGCTGTCACCTTCAACCCAAACCCTCCTTTCAACACACGAGCTAAGCGACACCTCCTCGGATATGTTTGGTGTATCCGGCTTCTCTGGACCACAGCTAGAAAAATCAAATTCCTCCCCAGCTAATCCCTCCCCAGGCTCGGAGAAGTCAACGAAAAAACCCGATACACCAAAGGACTCCCCCCCAGGTGGAAACCTGGTCCCCTCAGCTTCGCCACAAACCGTCTCTAACACAGCCGCCGCTGCCACTCGTATCTCAAACGAGGAGCGCTTGCCGGTGAGCCTGCGTCTGGGCTTAGTAGGCTCACTGAGCGTGCCCTTGCGCACAGGGTAAACCGTATTAGTCAACAACACCTTGGAAGACCCGTCCTTATCTACAAGAACCAGATGGCCCCCCGGAGTGTTCAAAGCCGGTCCTAGATACACCCCTGGGAGAGTCCTAGGCCGAAATTGGTGCTCGTAACCCGAATGGGTACGCTGCCTGGCCTGTACCTGGGACCCAAACGGGAGAATCGGCGGCTGGGGAACCCCAAGGACTCTGAGAAGTCAGCCCAATTTCGGGCAGAAGCGTGCAACAAGGCTATCGGCCAGAACCGGCGAGGTATAGAAGCAATGTTCAACAGTTTCCTGATACTGCCCTTCAGGGATTGCACAGCAACCTCGGCGCGATTTCCAGCCGGAGATTCTCCAGCGGTAAACGTCGCGTGCAGCCCTTTATTCTTAATCCAGACCAGCAAAATAGCGGATCTAAGCTCTTTTGCTCTGTCTGAGTGATACCGATGAACAGGGTAACCGTATGCCTCTAACTTGTTAACAACCGACTGTACCGCCAGAAGCACCTCTTTCCCTCGTTTAGTCCTCAACGGCAGACCAACAAACAAAGTCAAATTCTTATACTTCGGCTCAACCGGTAGTTCACCAACCCCTCCTTCTACCTTTACTCCCACGGGAGCTTCATCCCCCACAGCCGGCTCAGATTGCTTACCCTTGAACCTATGTGACACTACCTTCACCGCCTCTACCCCACCTTCAGACCCAGGCAGAAACAACTCTGGAAACAATTCCCCAGAAGCCTCCCACCTTTCCTCAGGTGGATTCGCCAACGGCGAGTAGCCACCATCTTCAGGCACACAATCTTCAGTCACCCCAACTGGAGCTACGGACTCGGAAGGAACCTCATATCCCCTTGGGACCGCATAAGAACACGCTAAAAAATACCTGTATCCCGTTCCCTTATCACGCCCCGATGCCTCGGGATCGAATGAAGTTCCGTCCAACAAGGGACCAGCAATGTCGACACTCAAAGAGTGGATGGAAGGAAATGCCGAGCGCCAATGGGACCGTTGTCGCCCTTGCGAACTTATGCAAACGGGGCACCCTTTCCTATACGGTACATGATCATGCTCAACATGCCTAGCATAGGACTCAGCCTCTGTCAACCGAGCCAGAATGGCCCTACGCTCAGCTATCTCGGTCCCACGGACAAGCTCATCCTTCCACCTTTGCCAGGCTCCACGAACTGCGCCGCGCAACCCGGTCGACCATACCTCCGGATTCCTACTACCTGTAAGAACCCTAAGATCCCTTACACCCTGAAGAAACACCCTCATCTCCCCCACGGCTCGCACCTCATGAAGCATCTCATACAGGAACCAAGAAGAGGTAAGCAACGAAGTAGTTCCTAACTCAGACATGCCTAAACACCCTTGGTCAAACACCGTTTCGTTCAGCCCATAGACATCCCGAAAACAATCAATCTCTGCTGGAGCCCAATCTGAAACCTCCCCATTGGAAAGCCGACGGCCCCTCGGATCCTTGCCTCTCTCGTAGGCTAGAAAAACAGATCTGGTTTGAAGACTTGCAGCCTCGTCGGGACCTTCCTTAGCCTGCCCCGCCAACCTCACCGCCGCTCGCCTTAACGCCCACTCCGCTAACTCATTAGGATCCTTGAGATTCCCCGGTGGACTATCCTCAATTCCAAAGGACCCCTGATCAACAGAAGGCTCACATGGCAATCCGTCCGCCTCAGCTACCGCCTGTGCCACAGCATAAAGTAGTAACTCCCTAAACTTAACCACAGAATACTTTCTCACCGCCTGAGCTTCAGGATTCTCGCCTCCTACGCTATCCCAGAAGTTTCCTTTAGCTTCCTCAGCTACATCCAGCCAAGCTTCCTTTCGGTCTCCCGAGATTACCCCACCTATAACCCCGAGTTCAGCCCACTTTAGGAGCTGCCGAAAAACTTCACTCGACGCTAGACCAAGCTTAGAACCCTTCAAGGATACCACACGGCCGAGGCCCCTCCATCCTATCGCTTCAGCAGAACAGTTAACTAGAACCGTCCCTGGCTTTGCACTCCCAATGCTCCGCCGCAAACGACGATTCCATGGAATCGCTCGGTGATCAATACCCTGTTTCCCTAATGACGGCACACAGGCCTTAGCCAACACTTCCTCAGGAGCCCCAGGAAACAAACCCACCAGAAATGTAAACTGCTCCCTCTCACTAATTCCCCTCTCCTGAAAACCCTTAGCCTTTTCCGGAATCCACGCTCTTACGGTAGAAGGATCCAGGCGACACACCGGGTCTGTGATCTCCAACCTTCTAATCCCTAGGCCCTGCCTTTTCCATCCTTCGTATTCAGCTAGTATCTCCAAACCGACCTCCTTAGGTATCAAAGGACAACCCTTAACGACCGTCACATCCAGAACCCCTCTCGTAGGATGCCTTACCCTACACCCTCTCCTCTTCCAGGTGAGAGAAAACCCAAGGTCAATTAGATACCCTGCTGGAATAATAACCTGACATGGGCCAGAATGAAGAAGAGTCCCACATTCATTGATTCGGAGCTCCGTTACCCCACTCGCAAGATCAACATTGATCACCCGCCCTTTCTGCAATTCGTTCTCAGATGCAGGCCTAAGGGCATTGGTAGCTCCGCTATCAATCAATGCAAAACTCTTGTCCGCAGGACCAGCAATGGCGCTCAACAGCCAAGAGCTGTCGATCTCATACTCCGACTCCCACTCGTCAGACTGAACCCGTACCGGCTTAAGCGCAACGTTCTTCAACAGCTTAGCAGCCTCTGCTATAAGGGACTCCTGACTAGCCGCCCCGGTAGTTGGCCCAGCCCCACTAGCGGAAGACCTTGCAGCTTCGGCTCCAGAACCTGCCTCCTCAGAGACCCCTTTTGCCTGTGCTACCGACTTAGCTTTAGGCTTACTAGGCTTACCACCCTTGCCCCCAGGAGGAGCAGACTTCGGAGAAGCTTCCGAGGCAGATCCCGACTCTCCCTGCACTGGACGAGCCACTAACGTACAGTCCGGTCGATAATGCCGATTGACCACAGGCCAAACACCGGCCCTCCTTACGCGCCTTAGCACGATCATGACGAAACATACAAGAATCCCCGAACCGGCAGCCCGTGGCATCAGAGAACTTGTAACACGCCGGCTGCTCTCCATCTGCTCCTTTACTCTTCCCTGACCCCTTACCCTTAACCTCTCCCTTACCCTCACTTACTGCAGCAACCGCTACTGACGGTGTAGGAGGAGGTGGAGGTGAAGGTTTGGCCGGGGGAGCTTCCTTAGGAGTACTGAGTGCTGCTGTCCTAGCCCTCTTGTCAACGCTACCTTCAGTAGTGATTGACGCTGCCTCACACTCAGCCTGGATCAACCTTACCAACTGCACCACACTAGTCACTGTCGGGTTATAGTCGATCGCAAGTTGATGCCTAAACGCATTAACTCGGAACCCAATCATAGGATGCGATGAAAGCAATGCCGAAGTCGAACCATCGATCCCCCTTAACAGAAGCGAAGCGTCCGGTAACGTCGCGTGTATTTCGCCCGCACGTTGAAGTCCTTGTTGCCATTTTCTAAGGCACTTAATCGCGTCGCCGAACGATTTGCACGATTCCGGGCTTACCAACTGGGCCAACAGATGAGACCGCTCACTACTCCCTCCTGGCTGAAACAAACAGAGGACCCGGAATAGTATAGACGCACTGCTCAACCACCTGTTGGTCACTACATCATCACGGTTATTCTGCGGGATAGCTGCTAGCAACAGGGATACCGCCCTACTCTCCACTCTCCCATACTGGTGCTTGTTAAACTCCCCGGCCACGGAAGAGGGATCGATACTCAACCTACCTAGGGGGTCTGCCACCAACCACCTTCGGTAAGCCAAAGTAGCTGGCCCTTCTACACCCTGCCACCAAATATCCGCACTAGGTGAAAGCCCGACTAGGATCTGGCGCACCTGCGCCAACCAGTTGCCGCACACTACCGCTGACTGCGACAGCTCGGCTTGCGGGAGCTTCGGAAGCTCACTGATGTACTTCGCAGGCTCCTCTGGGCGCTCAGGGGGACCCGCTAACCCAGCTGTCGGAGTCATTGCACTAACACTCGCAGGAAACGCTGGCAGACCGCTCAGGCCACTAGCCAACGGACACGGTCCACCCATCAGGCCACTGTTCGGCGGCCCTAGTCGCGGTGAAACCGGAGGAGGACCAGTCGGAGGTCTAATGCTGGTCCCCCCTGGAGACAGCGGATAACCTTCGGCATCAAACCTTCCTGAAGGAGCCCCCGACCTAGGAGTAACAAACCCTTGATCTCCATCTCCTACACACTCCCCCGCACCCTGCAACATAGAACTCGCAAACTGCCTCAACGTCTGCGTAGAACCGTCATCCCCTGGAACTGGAGGCCGGATGTTACACGACACGCCCGACGGAAACACTGGTCCACTAGAGATAGCATACTCCCCGGTACCTAAGTCTGCTCCAACCCCAGAACGCAACCCCGGAGGTCCCTGTCCAAGCAGCCCCATATTAGCCGAGCTTACATCAGGCGGTGGGCTGGGTTGAGGCCTTACCCTCACAAGAGAGTGCAGCTGTCCGGTCTGTTCCCAATCCCCAGTAGAAAACCTGTTCATGAAACCCGGGAAATCTCTTGGCGCTTGGGCAACTACCGACTGTACATTTGCAAAAGGATGTAGCAGAGGGTCTCCAAACTGCGATCCTATCCCGAAAGAAGCTGGAGAAATCGGCGGCTCCGCAGGAGTCCGAGCGCTGTGCCAGCTGGAGCTTGAGTCAGCTTGGATCTGACGCTTCAGTACCTTGTTTTCTTCAATCACCTGAGTTAGCATCATTTCCAGCTTGGTTATCCGGTCAGTGCCTGCAGGAATGTCCCGCTGATCTTCTGGATGAACTTGCTCAGAACTCTATCCACCATTGGCACCAGCAGAAACCTGTTGAAGTTCCGGTTCCTCAAACCATTCACTGGTTTCCTGAGGTACAGCCCTCGTTCCACTGAACACCTGCGGTCCAGTTCCCAATCCACTAGCATCTCGAGGCGCAGCCCCTGTTCCACTAAGTCCTGAGGTCCAGCCCTCATCTCCACTATGCAAAGCCTCCTCTGACCTCACAGTTCCTGCAGCTGAAGACTCGATCCGGGCAACTCTCGGAACATCTGGAGTCGACTCTAAAATTCCAAAAGCAGCCCCATAATCCGGTTCTCCAGCCGCCTCATTCCAAGTGGCAGAGCCCAAAGCTCCTTCTGGAGATTCTCCTTTTATCCTTTGTCCGTCCTCGTCCAGAGTTGCTGGCCTGCTATTAATAAGTTGGATTTCATCATGTATACGCTGACTATGAAAAGGATTAGCCACTGGCACCTGCTCAGATCCCACGATCCCTGTTCCTCTGCCCATCTCTAACGTGTTCGGAGAGGCCTCGCCTCGCCCTCCCACTCCAGACGGCAGAAGCTTGGCTGTTTGGTACTCTGCTTCGTACGCAGCGGCTTCTAATTCTGGCTCCCCTGAACCGGCGCCCCTCCTCCTACGAGGTACGGTATCCATGGCAGAAGACTACAGATAGAAAGCCGATCTACAATAAGTTCAAGCTACAACCCGGGACCCTAGCCCCTTAGAGCTAACCTACGGCTGATAACCTACGTGTAATTAAACCCAAGAATACGATCACAAGACTTCCGAAAGAATGATACCCAAGCTACACCTACCGAAGAGATGCAGCCTATCTGATGAGACCACTCAGAAGACCTTCAATTTTTCCTCGAACAAAAACAGCCTGGTTCGGACAAGCGTACTCCTATACGTGGAGAAGGCACATCACACGCACTAAGGCCTAAGGCAATTATGCTGTACCATCCTATCCTGCTTTTGTTGCTGCGTTTCCTTGATCGGAGGCCTCCGGGTCGCTGGGCTTCGTGTTTAACTCTCTGGCGGAAAAGGGTGTCAACATTGTGGAGTCCTTCTTGGTCTTGGCTGGTCTCAGCTTGCTGCCCCGTGCCCAAAGACTTGGAAATGGGTCAAAGTACAGTAGGTCTCATTAGGTGCGGGGGCTCTAGAGCACGGTAGTGTGGCAGGATATGGTAAGCTCTTGTTCGAGGTCTGGCTTGGTTTTCCTACTGAGCTGCCCGACAAAGCTTCAGACTCTGACGCAAGCTGGCCGTGTTCTGAACACTCATCCCTCAAGTTTGGATGTCTACTCGATTGTGGGCTGGAAGGCGATAAAGCATTCGGTCAAAGAGGCTTGTGGTGTCTACAATCTCTATCCACGGCAGAACACCTGTATGCTGCTTTATATCGGCTTTTTCATGGCCGGAGAGCTCACCTGCTTCAGTGGGCTGGAGGCTCGATATCGTGCTCTGTTCCACCCTGCAGAAGCAGACAGCCTGCTGGCCGCCTATGCCACGTTGACCCTCCGCATTGTTCAGCTTTGCTTGCCTTGCCGTATGCTGTACGGAGCCTAAAACCCCAAATAACAAGATCAAAGCTCACGGTATGCAAAACAAGCACTCTACAGATGTAGCAAATCCCGTAGAAAACACGGCCAAAATCTTCCAAATCATAACCATCTAGCATGCTCAGCATGCCAATTGCCACGATGGCTGCAGTTCAGCAAGTACCTGAGCCTTAGGATGGCCGTCCTTGGGATCGCTGTCAACCCGGCTGCAGGTTTACTCTTTGACTGTTTCGGTTTTCTGAACGTATTTGCGTTTACCTCGTTCTTGGCATTCCTAGTTCCGTTCACCTTGATGGTGCCGATACTCTGGGTGCAACTGCTCAACCTGTTTTTTCTGGTCACATGGTTCAGCCTATTCTTGAACGCTCCCTGGTTAGCAATGGAATGTTTCTTTCTTCTCTGGATAGACACAGCAACTAGTGGCGACTTCTGAGCTCAACCGACGCAACGCCCCGTCGCGGTCAGGTTGTCTCCCGATACTCGGTGACCTTCGCTCCACCAGATTTCTTTGGAACCTTCACAGGCGACCGGGCAGGAGTTGTCGTGCAACAGTTTGGTGCACCTTTCAATCCGCATGCTGAAGCCCTGGCCCTGGCCCCGCTCTTTCAGGTTTTTTGACCTCGCTGGCAGGGATCATTGCCTACTTCGTGGATGCAGTTCTCCAACTCCCCAGGCGCGGAGCAGATCGATCCTTTTTTGAAACTCACGCGGTAGCTGCACCGTAGACTCCTCTCGTGGCATGTCGGCCGGCTTAGATGCCTTTTAGCTGAGTGCAGGCCGACAGGCGACAGCCTCATCGCGACGGCAAGCTGCTCTATGCTGATAGGGTGGGCTTTCAGTGTGTACTTGGCTGTGCTCATGCATCGGGAAGATGGTTTGCCGCGAAAGCCTCCAAAGAACCACTTTGGCTAGATGGCTTGCCGCGGCTTGCCTTGCTGACCGGGAGCTGGGTCTTCTCCTTTAAAAGGACAGGGCCGTGAATTGCCATACCCATCAGGACTGCAGAGGCGCATTGCCGAAGGTACTAACAGGGCTCGGGGGTGGGGTTTTAGGGTTCATATGGGTTCGACAACAACCTTTGCTGTTGCATTGCTGGAATTCTTGACCGTTGGCATCGCAGCCCATTCGGCTGTTCGACAACATCGCCTTTTGCCGTGTTCTTTCAAATCCATCGGAGCCATGTTTCTTCGGCTATTCTTGGTGCTGATGGGCATCTGCGGCGCCGTTCGCCAGGCATGGACCACGAAAAAAAACCGCACAAAGGTGTATGTGGGACAGGCCCGGTTTGGGCATTGCATTGCAAGGCGAAAGTCAATTAGGAAGGGGTGTGCTGAGAATTTGTCATTAGGTGATCAGCAACGACGTTGGGACTATGCAGACGGGTGGAGCCGGAGGAGGATATGTTTGCGAATGCTGGGCCTTTTGCCTGTGTCTCTGGGATCGCGGATGCCTTTCTTCCCTATCGAGCTTCATAGGTCCTGGCATTGTTCGTTTGAGATATCTAGTATTTGATGTTTAATGTCGAAC